>BPLQ01000193.1:0-22312 GCA_021605075.1 Caerostris darwini
TGTTATATATACCCATATGTTTCGGAATATATATTATATATACCAATTGTTAATTCTTCACATCTCATGTCTCAATTTTAAGGTTAAAGTTAAAGTTCCAAGTTGCTAGTTAGAAATAACAGCATAACCCTCACATATTTTGGTGTAATTAAGATAAGTGGTGTAAGAATTTTGATGAAATGAAGAGTTAAATTTCGAAAATGTTTGAAAAGCTTGATGTATAAATTAGAGTAAAGATAACTGCATTCCAAAAAAAATCTATAACTTTGAACTTAAAGTTAACAGATCTTTCTTTCAATTGCGGATTGACCCTTACTTTAGACTTTGAACTTTGCGCGTTTTTTCGGACGTTAGATTTTGGAACCGATAATGGGAGAGTGAGAAAGAGAAAAGGGAGTGTGTAAAGTCGAGTGAAGAGTTTCAGGCAATATGAGAGTTTCAGTACAAAGACCCTTAGAAATGGTTTTTAAGATTATTTTGTAAATACTTCGTATTTAATTTTGTTTCATGTGTTATATATTGCAGTTCTGTTGTACTGTCTTAGCCAACTTTAATAAATATGACAGCTAAACGTATCTTATTAAAGAAATAATTCAGTTCTACCCTGAAACAACACTGAATCAAAACCCCACGCATATTAGGCCCTAACTTTTACTATTTGAAAAAATAAGGTTGAAATGTAAATTACCTCAGCAAAGATACATACTTAATAAAGTTGTTAATAAAAATTTCTATTTAAATATATGTATTTAAATAAATGTTATTAACAACATTCATCATATTACTTACTCTCTTTATGATCGTAAACATTTGATACTTCTGTCACCAATGCTGAATATCTATTGAGTGTATGAAAATCATAAATAAACACTAAATATTATTTTTTTATAAATTAAACCCGTAATCTCTTAAATAAAGGAATTATTTAAATACGATGAAAGCAGTATTATATATATTTTGTAACTTACAAAAGCTATCACAAATATATTGGTTTGACTTTTTTAAAATAAAGGAATCCCAATGTATAGTACTTTTTCAAATATAATGAAAATACAATGTTTTATATTACTCTAAAAATTAAAAGTAATTTAAACGAAATTGGCTGTATTTTGATTAAGAATAAATAAAACAGGATTTAAAAATATGATTAAATCAAAAAGGCAAAAGAAAAATTGGTTTACAAAAATTAAGGGAAAATAAAGTAAAATTGCTATCACACGGTCAACAATTAATAATTTTAATATAAAATACTCAATATATGTAAAAAGTAATGCTAACTCAGAATATGAGGGCTAATTAGGGGTTACTGCTGCTGCTTAAAGTCATTGGTCACAAGGCCGAAAAGGCTTTAAAGATTTTCTGCAAATAGAAACAGCGAAGGAAAACGTAGAGATAAGCATGTTTAAGATATGAGTACTTGACATTATTTACGATGGAAAGCCAATAGATGAATACAAGATAGTCAGAAATGAATTCTACGTAGCTAGGTAATTAAATGGGAACAATTACTAGCAATTGAATGAAATAGTTACAATTACTAGCAATTGATTTGAGTTACAATGACCACACATGTCTATTACTTGCAGGTGGATCAAAATCGCTGAATAACCCATTTTCGATGTTTCATGTAGTAGCCGCTGGAATGTCAATAAAAGTTTCGAATTTAAAATTAAAATTGTATTAAAATAAAAATTTTAATCTAATATGTTAAATGTAATTATTTCTATAGTTTTAATGCAACCATATATAATGCTAAATTAAACATATAAATTATTATTTCTGCTGGAATATTGATTCAATTGAAATGGTTAATTATTGTAAAGATGATTGCCACAACAAAATATGTATTTCATTTAAATTCCTTTTAATTAAGACAAGGTTAGTTAGCTTTAAAATATTTTCAATAGAATTTTACTCTGTATTTGCCAATCGTCAATGGAAGTTAGAAATTCCTAAAATAATAAAAATACGTCAACTCAAAAATCAACTTCTTTTCATAAGTCAACTTCTTTTGCTTTGATAAATTGTGCTAAATGAAAAAATATTTCTTGAAGGAATAATAATCATATTTCAATAACAATTTCATTATTATAATTGCATTGAAATAAAATATTTTAGTATTAGTATACAATAGTAATTAAAATTTTTTTAAATTATTTTCATTTAATATCTATAATAAATAACTATTTGTTTTTTTTTAAAATAGCTTTTTCTACTTTAACGAAATGTACATGTATTTCATTATTTAAAATAAAATCAATACTATTTTAATTACAACACAATAAATAAGTTTCGCAAATTTATTATTTTAATTTACCAAAATCGATATAAAAATACTTAACCTTTTTTTAGTTCATTTGCGAGTAAATTACAAATGTATATAAAAAAACTCTTACAATCAAATCCTTCAAATAATAACATATTTAAATAAATATAATTCAACTATTTTAATAACTAAGTATTTTAGGTAAGTAATTATAGAAAAAACTCCTTATTTTTAGCATCATTGAAACAATAGTTTGTATTAATACATTATTGTATTGTAATAACTCTTTCGTAGTCATCAAATGCAAAGTCATCATTAAATTATATTTTTAAGCTTTGATTTATTACAATTTATTTATTTCAAAATTCATGCTCAACATTCAGGTAATTTTTAAATAATTTTTATAATCTTGATTCTTAATTTTTAATAGAAATTTTATATCCAAAATAAAGAATGTTTAAAATCATTCAACTTGTGTAGAAAGTACCTTAAAAAATTCCTTATTACGCTTTTCTATTTGATTACCATAAAAGTACTTGACTTTTTACTCAGTTTCAATAATATATATCGTTAGATAATGACGTCTCTTAAGAATACTTTAAAGAAAATGGAGCCTTGAAAGAAACTACTGCAATATACGTAACTGGAACCCCACTGGAAATATACGTAATCCTCCAACTTAAAAGGATTAAATATATATGTCGTTATTTAAAATTTGATTTATTTCTTTTTGGGAATTGCATTACCTAATAATAATTTTTTTTTATTCTAGATGAGATTTTTCACCAAATACACCATGCTGATTTTAATATTTCCGCACCACTTGAAATACTGGATTTGACTTACGATGTATCTAATGAACCAAACCAATCCTCCATGGACAATGGAACAGCTAACTGTAATAATGAGTACTGTGTTTCTGATGAGGATTACTTAGCTATGATCCACGACTACATCATTCCCACTCCGTTAGAATGGATGCTCATCAGTTTACATGCTGTGGTCTTCGTGGTTGGACTTGTTGGAAATGCTTTAGTATGCGTCTCTGTGTACAGAAACCATACCATGCGGACTGTGACCAATTACTTCATCGTGAACCTTGCTCTGGCCAATTTCTTGGTTATTTTGGTCTGCCTTCCACCGACAGTTCTTTCGGATGTGACAGAAACTTGGTTCTTTGGAAGAATCACATGCAAACTGGTACATTATTTGCAGGTAAGTGCTGTAATTGTAAAAGAATATTGAAAAATTTAAACAAAACAACACAATGCGTTTGTACAGGCAAAT
This sequence comes from Caerostris darwini, assembly GCA_021605075.1. Lineage (NCBI taxonomy): Eukaryota > Metazoa > Arthropoda > Arachnida > Araneae > Araneidae > Caerostris > Caerostris darwini. The sequence goes on from BPLQ01000193.1 coordinate 3,554, forward strand.
ATAGTTATTTAATTAAATTTGTAGATATGCAAAAATTTGGATAAATTAATATATATATATAATAGGTCGTTATCAAAATAATGGTAAAAGCTAATGGTAATTCCTAGAGTTATAAGGAATATTTTACTAATCTGGCTTTTTGTATCCTATGGCATGGTGAACACTGGAGAATTCAGATGCTGATGGAGCTCTGTGGTCACTTAGGCTGCAGTTGTTTTCTTTTTACACATTACAATCAACTGCAACACCCGACGGTCTCTTTCACTCAGCTTTTCCTTCCATCAACTATTTTGATTTGCTGAGCTTGTCTTGCCGTGCTATATATACGCCGTTATGACTTCAGACACCGTACCTCTAGAAGCGCCTAAAAGCTGGGATGTTTCGGTCCCAGTTGCTCCAGCTTGTTGTGCTTCTTCAAAAGTCTGTCGGGTCTAACATTTTAAACTTTTGACAAAAATTCAAGACGTATACAACTTCACTAAAGCTACCTCATACTACCATGATATATACTTTTTTTTATTAAAAAAACTGGTAGCCAAGATTACATTTTAATACTTACGAAGTGCATTCTTAATTGCCCTTTTATACACCGATGTTTTCATTATTTTGATAATGCACCTTCACATCATAATATGTATAAATGCATATTTGAAAATGAAAGAATTGCTTAGAATAGTCTTCTAAGAAATATCTGCATTTGGTTTTCTTTATATTTAAAACTATTATAAATTTGACAAATTAGCACAAAGAATCAGAAATCAAAAGTGCCAACATCATGTTCATGCTGACTATAATGTTACTGTTTGTAGTAACAAATTTTCTACATTTTAAATATTTCCTCTAATAAGCTTTTTTTATCACTTATGTAAGCCTCTTCTTGAACTTTTTGAAGTGTATGGTGAAATTAATTGATCCTTAAATAAAAGAATATTATCTCAGCAGTCTTATCAATCAATCTCAGATTATTAACTGAGTTTGATTGACAAAAAGAAAAACAGTATTACTCAAGTGATAATTTGTATTATAAAATAACATTTTTAAGATTCATTTCATTCATTTTCATTCATTTCATTTTTTAATTTCGCTTAGAAAATAAATATGATAGTTTTTATTCTTAAAATATATTTAATATAGTGTCTGCGAAATTGAATACAATATATATAATCAGTGAATGCGAAATTTATTTTTAAAAATAAAAAATATATTTTATAAGCCAACGTATTTTTAATGAACAAATCTTTTTATTAAATATTTTGAACACAGGTCCTTTTGAATGTATGTAATTTATTTATTTTTTTCCTTTTCAGTAAACAAAACCTAACATATCTTATAATTTACACATTAATAAATATTAATTAAACTTTATTTAAAAACTAATCGATTTTCAAGAGAAAGTTAAAATTTAATTGATATTTAATAATGTGTTAAATATTTATTTAACAAATATATATATTTGATATATAATTTTGAAAAACATATTTAATATTGATCCATTACTTAAATATTGTGTTTAATAAAAAATTATCTAAGTTAAGTGCTATACAGTTTACAGAAAAAAAATAAATCACATTTAATCATAATGCATGATGTTCAAAGTTTTTTTTATCATTTTGATTCGACAGTAATTAAATAACCTGTTAAATTCATCAAAATGATATGCATAGAGAAAAGTTACAGTCAATCAGTTAGGGATTAACAAAACAAATTGTTTTACTTACACAACCGTTTTATTACAGAAAAGCCTTTCACCAATACCTAACGGGTTCTCTTACTTCGCACTGGTGTAGTAAAAGTCTTGCAGAATTATTTTTAGGATGAAATAAAATTAGAAGTGAAAGCATCTCATCCATTTTTACGACCCACTATTTCCAACATTTCTTGCTCTTAGAACGATAGAGTAAGGTCCAGTTTTTGCCATGACCAGGTTAAAAAAGAAAACTAAAAAGAGTGAGAGTAAATTCTAACTCTGCCGATTTATTTTTGTTGTCAATAAAAGTTCCGAGGAAATTGGAAATAAGTATAAAAAAATCATAAAAAAAAAAATAAACTCCCAAAAGTTACTTTTCACTGCTTCTGTTTATTTGCGAAAGCGCCATGTTATTTTCGTTCGAAACTTTATCAGCTGTATATTTCAGTTCTATATGCATGAAAACGAGGAATAACTCTGGTTCTTCTAACACTGTAACATAGTGGAATTATTTATCGATTCAGAGCGCATGCAATTTCACTTCCCCTTTGTTTTATTAGTGGTCCTAACATATACCGATTCTTCAAGGAAATTTAAATAAAACTGCAAGAGCCTCTTTTTTTTGCAGTGTGAAATTGTTTGCCGTAAGGAAAAAGTTACAAAGCATTTCGCGGAATTGTAATATGTTTCAGAATTTCAATTTCCACGAAAAGATGCAGTTCTGCTTCGTAGAGCATCACTTGTAATATTTGTTTTATAACTTACACAATCGTGACGTTTTTTGTTACAAAAATACTTTTTTGCTTTCTCTGTCTTCAGAGAGTGAGGTTTTGACAGATAAATCAGTATGACTCCAGTTTATTGTACTAATAATTATTCATTGGATATTGATTACAATAACAATGGATTTTCTACAGTGTAGTTTCCTGAAATGTGATTTCAGATTCTTATAAGTAGGTAAATTTTGTTAAGAGAATGATAGAAAAAAAATATATTAACAAATGAGATAAATTGTTTTTTTATTTTTACATGTAATTATATAAGATATAATAAAGTTCAAGTGTTAGAAAATGTAGGAAAACTTTGTTATTTTAACATTTTATCAAAAACAATTGGACATATTTAATATTGATCCGATACTTAAATACTGCATTTAATATAAAATAATATAACTTACGTTCTTTACAGTTTGCAGGAAAGTAAAAAATAAATTACATTTAATCAGAATACAACGTGTTCACAAATTTTTTTATCAAATTGAATCGACAATAATTAAATAGCCTGATAAATTCATCAAAATGATATACATCACAAAAAGATACATTCTATCTGTTAGGGATTAACAAAACAAATTATTTTACTTACAAAACAAATTGTTTTACTTACAAAACAGTTTTATTACAGTAAAGAATTTCACCAATACCTAAGATTTCTCTTAGATCGCATTGATGTAGTAGAAGTCTTGCAGAGTTATTTTTAGGATGAAATAAAATTAGAAACGAAAGCATCTCATCAATTTTTACGACCCACTATTTGCTACATTTCTTGTTCTTAGAATGATCGAGTAAAGTAAAATTTTTGCCATGGCCAGGTTAAAAAAAAAAAGAAAACTAAAAAGAGAGAGTGAGAGTAAATTCTAACTCTGCCGATTTATTTTCGTTGTCAGTAAAAGTTCCGAGGAAATTGGAAATAAGTATAAAACGAAATTATAAAAAATAAATAAACTCCGAAAAGTTACTTTTTACTGCTTCTGTTTATTTCCGAAAACGACTTCTATTTTTGTTCGTAACTTTATCAGCTGTATATTTCAGTTCTATATGCATGAAAACATGGAATAACTCTGGTTCTTCTAACACTGTAACATAGTGGAATTATTTATCGATTCAGAGCGCATGCAACTACGATTTCACTTCCCCTTTGTTTTATTAGTGGTCCTAACACATACCGATTCTTGAAGGAAATTTAAAGAAAACTGAAGAACTACTTTTTTTTTTTTGCAATGTGAAAATGTTTGCTGTAAGGAAAAAAAGTTACAAAGCATTTCGCGGAATTGTAAAATGTTTCAGAATTTCAATTTCTACGAAAAGGTGCAGTTCTGCTTCGTAGAGCATTGCTTGTAATATCTGTTTTATAACTCATGCAAACATGACGATTGTTGTTACAAACGATGACCATTTTTGTTACGATTGCGTTCCTTTCCCGGTCATCAGGGAGTGAGTATGATGATTCCAGTTTATCGGATAAAAGTATTATTCATTAGATATTGATTACAATAATGATGGATTTTCAATGATATAGTTTCCTAGAATGTTATGTTAGATTTTTATAAGTAAGTAAATTATTTCAAGATAAAAGTATTTTTAAGAAAATATTATATGAATAAATGAGAATTTTATTTTTACATGTTATTTTATAAGATATAATGAAATTCTATTGTCAGAAAATGCAGGAATACATTGTTATTTTAGTACACAGTAAAATTAATTGAAGTTTTTTTTTTTTTATTTATTTTTAGCTTTGTATGTATTTATTTTATTTTTATTTATTTTATTTATTTTTAATTGTTTATTTTATTTATTTATTTATATTTTTTATTTATTTTACTTTAATTTAGAAGATTTATCTTGAAAAATTTTAAATATTGCTCAAAATTACACATTTTTTTAAATGTGTAATATATAAAAATATTTCCAAAATATAATAAATAATATATAAGATTCTCAAATGTTTTTATGTAATATATAAATATATAAAATTTTTTAATATAACAGGACACATATATGCAATGTATTACAATGTACTTTTCTTGGCATTTAAACTTCCTAAATGTTAAACAAAGGTAATCAAAGCATTTTATCTAAAATATTTATTGATGAAACAGATTAACTATGTTTTGCCAGAAGAAAAGATTACGCCTTAGTAACAAGAGAAAAAATTTAGAACATTTTATCAGAAAAAATTAAACATGCTGGATTAAAAAATTCTGCAGCCATTAATTAAAAAAAATTACAAAAAATAAGTTTTAAGGGACCAGTTTTGAGCTATGCAAATTTAAATTTATTGACTTCTTTAAAATGTTTTCATCATATATTGCAAAATATGGTTGTCTAAGGATTACTGCATTAAAATCAAGATCTATTGATTTTATAACTAGTCAATAATTATTCAAATGAGTAAGAAACTATTTAAATAAATCATTCTTTAGGTTCATTGCAGAGTAAGTTATTTTATCATCATAACTTTTCGTTTTTTTCAAACTGCTACTCGAAAACAATATTTTGCATACAATATTAATCAATCAAACATATTAAACATGTTCTAGTAAAAGTCAAAAAATATGCATTAAAATTAGAGAAAGTTACTAAGAAATTTATTTATTCTTTATAATAACGAAAGGATCTATATGCTTTATGAATAATTAAACATCACTAAAATGAATAGTTTAGAAAAATAATCCTATTGGTTCACTACAGAGTAAATTATTTTATCATCAATAATTTTCGTTTCTTTCAAAGTGCTCACTAAAATCAATTTTTTTACGCACAATATTTTTCAGTCAAACAAATTAATCATGTACTAGTCGAAAGCACAAAAATGCATTAAAATAAGGAAAAGATATTAAGAAATTCATTGTTTATAATAACAAAGAGATCGACATGCTTTAAGAATAATGAAACATCATTAAAAGGAATAGTTTAAAAAAATAACTGTATTAATTCATTACAAAGTTATTCATTTTATTATCATCACTTTAGTTGTCATTATTTTAGTTGATGTTTAACAAAAGAAATTAAAACATTTTCCCTACAATACTTATTGATGAATATATACATAGAAATTTACTAATTTTTTTAACTATTAACAAACAGATCGGCCTGCTTTATGAATAATTAATCATTAAAATGGCTAGTTTAAAAAAAAACCCAACTAAAAATTTAGAATTATAAATGGATAATTATAATGCAAAATTATTCATTTTATTATCATCACTTCTCTTGACACTTAAACTTCCTGACTGTTAACCAAAAGTAATTAAAGTATTTTACCTAAAATACTTATTGATGAAACAGATTAAGTATGTTATGCCAGGAGAAAAGATTAAACCTTAATTATAAGAGAAAAATTTTAGAAATCGGAAAAAATTGCAGGCATTGAAACAGAAATCCTTAGCTTTTTAGTTGGTAATCGATTTCTTGCATGCATTCTTGGAATGCTGGGTTCTAATCAAGGATCAAGTGATAGTCTTTGAAATTCCTTTAGAATTTGTTCCCCAGGCAACTGACAGAAGCAAGAATTTCTTATCAGGTCAATAAGATTCCTTGGTATTAGAGAATCTTGTGTTTGATTGCTGATTTTTCCTAAAACTTTAGAGCTTTTTTTTTTAAATCTTTGGATGTACTTTATAAATTGGCTGCTGCAATTTAATTAAAAACCACTAATGCGTGCTTTGAAACATTAAAAATGAATTAGTAGTTTAAAGAATGATTTAGAAACTTTCCATTCATTCAAGTATAAGATCATAATAGCTAAGTTGTTGCAAATAAAGTTTTACAATTAAAAACGTGTTAGTTATTGACTTTGAACAAAATCGAATTTGTTACATTAATTACTTTTCATAAGTTTAAAATGAATGGTTGTATGTATTTAAAACTTTTATCACAACTACAAAAAATTTACAATATTACCTACAGTATGATCTACAATATTTTTAATTTATTAACATTGATGTAAGCATTCGGCTCCATATTTAATTGCCTTTTTTAAATAATAAAACCCAAATATTAAAATCTATAACTAAGATTGACAGGGTCAATTCTGCAAAAGGCACTTATTTTTTGTCTAAACTGTTTAATTGTCTAATCTATTTTTTTGTCTACCTAACATACTTGTTATTCAAATAATTTATTATTATTATTATTGTTATTTGGTGAAAAATTATGGAAAATGTTTTAGAAAAATTTATATACATTTGATTAAATTATTTTTAGCTATAAAGATGAAATCTTTACAAATCTTGCTTAAACATAATTACCAAAATATCCTGAAATTCATTAATAAATGGCTTATACAGAATTACAAAAAATTAAAAACACTTGCTCTTTCTTTCGAAACTGTAATATTATGTAGAAAATTAAAAAAAAAAATTAAAAAATGGTGTTACATCTGCGCAAGATGCTTCTCATCAAGACCAAAACCATCGAGTTATAATGATGGAGCTTGTTGCTGGTATTAAAGCATTTAAAAAGAGAAAAACACGAGGTGATTATGGACCAAATAGCTTGGAGAGGAAAATGGCATTAACTGTTGCACAATCAACCAAAAGGAAAGAAAGAAGCAAAAACCAAAGATTATGTAGAGGAGATAAAAAGGGAATTATGCAGAATGATGGCACGCACTTGTTACTCATCTGCTGAAATGAATTATTTCTGAAAACGTTTCTTAGGCTTTTCAATTGATTGGCCTTCATCAAAACACATTTTCTTGTTGGCAGCAATTGTAATTAATTCAAGATCATACCTATGTGCAGAAGAATACAACGAATTCACTACGAATTCACTTAAGCTATCGTGTTTAATTATAATTTTCTTTTGATAGATTTTTACTTCATTTATTAAACGGTACATCGTACAAGGTTTCATTTTTTATTCTATAACTTTTTGAACAATTCTTCTATTTCTCATAGTCTATTGATTTATGATTGCTTATCATGAAAAATAAAATTTAAATTAAAAATTTAACAAAGTGCTCCTGAGATAAAAAAAGAAAGACAAAATTACCTGATAAATTTCCAAATAAAAACGGTTATGCAGCCGTCTCTTCAATCCAGAAAGGAATACTATTTAATGAAAAAAAATAATTATATTTTAAAGAAACTGGCATTGGTAAGAGAATATTAAAAAGTAAAAATATTTCTGAAATAATTAATTTAGTAAGAGAAGGTTGGCTCAATTAACCACATATCTTTTCCTGCGTTGAAGATAACAAAATGAAAAAACAGGGAAGAATACTTAAAGGGACTTCAAGAAAGTATAATGCAATACATTATTGAAAATTAAAAGTTATGTGGTATTCTTATTGTACAATCATGTTTATTAAAGTAAATTTTTACTTCAAGAAATTCCGTATCTTCAACAAGTAACTAAAACTTTACTTTACACGAAAATTCTAAAGACCTTCTTCCTTGATTGAAATTGAAATTTCCGCTGAAGTGGAATTTAGCGGGATCAAAGAAGACATCTGCAGAAGTTCTTTTGATTCTCCATCCACAAGTGGCTAAAGAGTTCTCGTGCTTACTCTTAAAAAGAAAACCAATTCTTTACTGTTGGATTTATTTGAGAAAAAAGCTATAACTTGAAAAATTCAAAGATCAGATGAAGTTATTTTGGAATAAAATTGTATCAACTTTTGATGGACTTTTAAGGACACTTTAACCTTTGTAAACTTTTCAAGAGTCTGTGTTGATTTCGCAGCAAATGCTACTTTGGAATTGGGTGCACTTTTACATATGTTACATATATATACTTTATAACTTTTGGATTAGTAAATTGAATAATATTGTTTCAAACTGATAAAGAGTTTTGAAAAAGCTGAAATATAAATATAAAATTAGTTTTTAGAGTTTAAAAATATCCATTTTCTTTTCCCAAATAATATCTCAATGTATTTAACTAACATTATTTTATTCTTTTATTTTAATATTTAATTTAATAATTTTTTAAATACTTAATACTTTTTTATACTTAATACTTTAATATTTCCATATATCATATTTTAAATTAAATATAAATAATTGATTATTTTAATTTCAAGTAAGAATTTGGTGTTTCATTGTTATGTTACATTATATAACATTTATGTTACATTATATAACATTTATGTACCATTTTAAAATTTATCTTATTGCGTATCCAAATATCTATAATTTTCATAGATTTTTATTTAAAAAGTAAATTTTTAAAATATTTTTTCATTTTTAATGGTATGTTCAAATATATTGATATATGTCTTAATAATGTTTGATATAATCTAACGTTATAAGTCTGAATTTACCTCATTTTATTATATGATAATTATGAAGTATCATAATCCTGCAAAATCAATATTTGAGCTGACTTATTACTCTCAAAATTAATATACAGCCTATAGAGTTACATAATGATGTTCGAGAGCACATTATGTAATCTTTAAAATCCTAACACAATCTCAAATAGCTGTTGGAAATTAATATTAGCTATTACAAGCTCCATCAATTAAATGTTTTGAGGAGTATTCCATATAGAGTCTAGTCCTAAGATAAATATTCCGCATAGACTCTATAGATAAAAATTAAGATCGCTCTAGATAGATTTTAGTACCACATAAATATTTACAAATTAAGCTACTTAATATTATATAAGCTAGGAGAATAAAATAATTCATTATCCTAGCTTAATGTAATAAGCTTAAATGTAAATAAAGTGTTTTTGCGGGAAAGTATTAAAATATATAAAAACCCATGTTCAATTTAAAATATATATTGATTAATTTGCTTTAGTTTATGCATTTATTCTATAGTTTTTATATTATTTTGCTTTATATTTTGATTAATTTTATAATTTTAATGAAATATAAATTTGTTATCATATATTGAGTTACCTTAATCCACAGTATGCTTTTAAACAAAAAAAAAAGATTTTTTTAAGAAAGAAACAATTAAGTTTCCAACATTTAAATCTTTCAATTATTGAAAAACATAAAATAAAAATGCGATTATATCAGTAGCAAACGTATAACTGGATAAAATATTTTTCGTGAGTGTATTATCATTAAACGATTCCCTTAAAAATTACTCTGTAAAGATTATTTTTGTAAATTCATTGTAAATATTTCATTAGATTTGGTTTCTAAATACTCTTCCAGAATATTCAAAGTTTAATTCTTTGGAAAAGTTCTCCATTTAATGTGATCATTTATTTTAAACGATAAGAATTTTATTTAAGTAAAGTTTGTAGTAACCCAGAAGGAATGATATTCAGATTCCATGTATTAAATGGCTTATTGGCACTAATCCTCTTTATGAATTCAATTCTTAAAAAGAAAAGAATAATTAGTTTCATAAAAAAGGCACCTGATAACAGTTTAGAGAATACATAAAAATGCCTGTGACTAAATATTTAAAAAAATAAATGTTTCAGAATAAGAGATATAATATAATAAAGAGTTATTTTATAGATAAAATAAAAACTCTTAATAGTTTTTATTTTAAATCTGAAGATATAATCTGGTCCAGTCTTTTTGCTTGAGTATTACAAAAAACTGCTTTTTGTTTAGTGCTGGGTGGTTTAAGTGCTTATGCATCAACTTTTTTTACTAGATTTATTATTCTCAAAAAAAAAAAAAAATAATAATAATAATAATAAATATCAGTAAAACGGATATTCCTGCGAAAATCAAATTAACCGGTAAAAAATAGAAACTGAACAAAATCAATTTACATATTTTGAACTGAAAAGCTTGCTTTAAAGTTTGCAAAAAAAGCTCATGGATTCGATGTTATCGATTATACAAATTTACGAATGGTTTCCGTTACTTTTCCATTTTTATTTGTAAACTTATTCAGCAAATGCCTCCATCAATCCTTTCCTCTTTTTCTCCAAATACCTTAAAATATAAATGTATTATTTTACAAAAGAAGTAAAGATTATTTTGGCATTAACATCATAAACCAATATTTTTGTTTCCAACATTAGAAAAATTTCTTAATTACATTTTACCTCTCGAAAACAATAAACCAAAACAGTGAAGAAACTAAATATACTTAAGAAAACTACCTGAAATGAATGGAAATCAATAAGGTTGCCTGGAAAAATAATCTACAAAATGATTATAGAGCACATGATCTTTTATGTCTTTGAAATATGAGAATTATCACTACAGTCAAATTAAAATTAATAACAATTTTAAATGAACATATCTCAATAATTCCGGCAATCAGCTCCAGAGGTTTTACTAAAATTACACCATCAATTAAATAAAGTTATTTTTACGCATTGACCTATTTTTACTAAAAAGTACGAATATCTATTCCATATATATCGCATTTATAAATGATTTTTACTAAAATTAATTTTGCCAACGAAATAAAATGTTTCGAAATACACTGAAGTGACAAAAGTCATGGGATACCTCTTAATATCGTGTCGGCCCTCCTTTCGCCCAGCGAACTGCCGCAACTCGACGTGGCATGGACTCAACAAGTCGTTGGAAGTCTTCTGCAGGAATATTGAGCCATGCTGTCTCGATAGACGTCCATAATTGTGAAAGCGTTGATGGTGCAGGATTTTGGGCACGAACAGACCTCTCGATGATGTCCCATAAATGCTCGATGGGATTCATGTCGGGCGATCTAGGTGGCCAGATCATTCGTTGGAATTGTCCAGAATGTTCTTCAAACCAATCGCGAACAGTTGTGGCCCGGTGACATGGCGCATTGTCATCCATAAAAATCCCATCGTTGTTTGGGTACATGAACTACATGAATGGCTGCAAGTGATCTCCAAGTAGTTAACATAAGCATTTCAAGTCAATGTTCGGTCCAGTCGCACCAGAGGACCAAGTCCATGCCATGAAAAATCAGCCCACACCATTATGGAGCCACCACCAGCTTGAACAGTGCCTTGCTGACAGTTTGGGTCCATGGCTTCGTGGGGTCTGCGCCACACTCGAACCCTACCATCAGCTCTTACCAACTGAAATCGTGACTCATCGGACCAGGCCACGGTTTTCCATTCATCTAGGGACCAACCGATATGCTCACGTGCCCACGAGAGTCGCTGCAAGCGATGTCGTTCTGTCAGTAAAGGCACTCGAGTCGGTCTTCTGCTGGAATAGCCCAAGAAAGCCAAATTTCTCCGCACAGTTCTAACAGACAAGTCCCTTGTACGTCCCACATTGATTTCTGCGGTTATTTGACGCAGTGTTGCTTGTCTGTTAGAATTTACGACTCTTTGCAGACGTCGCCGGTCTCGGTCGTTAAGTGCAGGCGGTCGACCACTGCGCTGTCCATGGTGGGATGTTATGCCTGAAATTTCATACTCTCGGCACACTCTTGACACAGTGGATCTGGGAATGTTGAATTCCCTAACGATTTCCGAAATGGCATGACCCATGCGTCTAGCTCCAACTAACATTCCGCGTTCAAAGTCTGTTAATTCCCGTCGTGCGGTCATCCTCACGTCAAAACCTCTTCACATAAATAACTTGAACAGAAATGAAAGCTCTGCGAAAGCACTGCGCATTTATATCTGTTCTACGCAATGCTACTGCCATCTGAAAATTTGCATATTGCTATCCCATGACTTTTGTCACTTCAGTGTATTCACTTAAGTCTCTAGCATAGTTAATTTTAAGTATCAACTTTATTATCTTATTTTAAATCGAAATTGTCCAACGGAATTTTCTTCATAACCTGCATTGTAAATATAACAGTTTTTATGTACTTATTTGTAAATTATATAGATATAAAATAAATATGATGTCCTATCTAAAACAAAAAGGATAACAGCTATACATTTTTAAAACATTAGAAGAACGCCAATAAATTTCCTTTTTAATAAAGGCTGTTTGGCGTATTTGAATGCTATCCTTTTTCGTTAACATAAACTTCGTTGCTTGAGTTCAACAACATCTTCCTACACGCACAAATCCCCTTCCTGTATCCGTGGGACAGAATTCTTGAACACACTTGAGATACAAGAATTCCCTTTAGTACCTGGACAATCCCATCCCACCAGTCGAAATGCGATCTTAAATCTGCAAGCAAAAGGAAATACTTAGCTGATACTTTGAAATCCAATAAACTCACGAAACTCCCTTTGTCGAACTTCATTTAACGGCGAATCTGGCACAGCCCTTTTTTCCAGCTAGTCTGTTCCTCCTGTCTAAAATGTAGTAAGGAACCTGATGAAATCGCCCATCAAATCTCAAGACACTAGGAATGGTTGAATGTTGCTCTTTTCATTCTATTTTCGGTTTTATCACTGAATATTCGAAGGGGACTTTTTTTTTTCTATCATGTTTATTGCATTCAGGAACACAAGAGGACAAAACTACCCTCTAAAGGGTATAAAGGTATGCGAGGACAAATTTTTCCATTCTTAAATTCGAGTGTTCTTCTCTATTCGTGAGTTCCCTGCAGGCATGCATAGTGATTTCTGCCTCATTGGCGAATGCTTCAGATTGGTCGTTTTCGGTTTAGACAGGATTTTAATCGGATTTATTATTTAAATTAAAATATAACCGATTTCGTTATTTTTATTTAAATAATAAAGGTTTAATTTTTGTTAATATTTGAAACACATTAAAATGACTATATAATAAATATAATTTATCAAAACTATAATGGTTTAAAAAATATGTAGTACCTAAGCTTTAAAAAATACTATTGACTTAACTATCTATTCCATTTACAAGAAAATTTCAAATAAAAATTAAGAAAAATTGGGGTTACAAATTTTAAAATAAAATGATATGATAAGTGATCTTTACGTTCAATACAGCACTAATTAAAATAGTAATGTTTTCAGGTTGTCGACGTCCGTAAAACGAAACCAAGATACATTTGGATTTCGTTAAAAATTTATACACATGAATGCTTCAAAAGAACCAAAATAATGTATATCTAAATAAAGTTCTAAATGTACATCTTAAAAAATAATTATTCTAAAGTAAATATTCTAATATATTTCTAAAAATAATGATTATTCATAAATGAATATTCTTAATATACTTCTAAATCTAATTATCATTCTTATACAAATATTCATAATATACTTCTAAAACTAGTTATTCTTGAATAAATGTTCTTAATATACTACTAAAAATAATTATTATTCTTAAATGAATATTCTTAATATACTACGAAAAATAATTATTCTTAAAAAAACTTCTATATGTACTTTAAAATTAATTATTATTCTTAAATAAATATTCCTAATAAACATCTAAAAATAATTATTATTCTTAAATAAATATTCCAAATAAACTTCTAAAAATAATTATTATTCTTAAATAAATATTCCTATACCTCTAAAAATAATTATTATTTTTAAATAAATATTCATATACCTCTAAAAATAATAATTATTCTTAACTAAATATTCTTAATGTACTTCAAAAAATATGTGTTCGAAAAAAAATTAAATACAAATAAATTTTCCAACTATTTAACTATAATAGTTTTTATTATAACATCCACTATATTGTTTCATTTCTTCATTGAAAACTACATGTTACTAGTTCCATATATCTTGTATCACGTGTAACTGACGTTGGTGGTAAGAAGAAAACAACAGTATATGGATAAACAGGGAACATAATATAGATTATTGTATTGACTGTTTTATTATTTATTCAGTAAACAACGTAATAAATTTTGATGTCTAAACTGTCAATGATTTCCCATATAAGTATATCTTTTTCTTTTTTTAAAAAAAATACACGCACATGTATAGAAGAGCCTAAAAAAACATACATGGAGAATGAGCTCGGCATAAAGAGATCTTAGACGTTCAACTAGAAAACTATACATTGCTATACATTTTCATACAGTGAGATTGAATTATTTCTTTCAATCCATCCATTACCAACCCTGTCAAACTGCTAATCGTAAGATTTCATATGCAAGTGGCGTGGTTAAAAGATTTATATATGAACAAACAGAAGGGAATAATACAGATTACAGCATCACGCGACGTCTCTTTACCATCCCTTCAATAACAAATGAGAAGACATCGTGATGTCAGAGCTGTCGACGATTGCACAAAAGATGAAAGTTAAGGAAGATGAAGCGCTCCAATTTCGTGAGCTTCATGCCGAAAGAAGATAACATGCATGTTGGAATGCCGAATAATTGTTTCCGGTCTCCGAGTAAGAGACATGAATCACATAATGAAGTTATTAGGAACGGGTAATTTAGTTGCTAATTGAAATTTCAAAAGTTCATCTCGGAAAAGTAAAAACTGTAATTTATTTATCGTAACAGAAATAAAAGTGATTTATTGTTAAGCTGTGTATTAGCAGATATAATTTAACTTAGATGTTGCGTGTTTACTTCATTGTTATAACTGTTACATTATTTTTATTCATAAGGTTTAGATTAAAAATAAATCATATTCAATAATTAATCACATTATTTGAGATATTCTAGAACAGGAATATTAATTACTTATAAAGATTGCTATATTATTATTTATTTTTGAAACAATAAGGAAAATATAGTCGAGCAATGAACTGAAAAGTGATATAAAGACCATTTTTTAAAATAAATCATGAGTTAAATATTAAGTATGGCATATCGGATTAGAGAATGATTTGCAATTCAAATACGGTTTATAGAGCCAATTTTTGCTATCCCCTAGTTAATATTTGTATGCATTCCTACTTTATTTAAAAATTATAAAGCACAAATAAAAATTTTGTATAACTTTGTAAATAAATTCATTTAAATACAAATAGTTATATTTGTAACATTGTTAAATTTCGCTATATATATATATGTTATGAGCAATTTCATATCCTAGATGTATCTTTATTTTATAAATGTATTCTCATCTTCAGTATTCTCTTTTAGTAAAATATTAAAATAAAGTAACTATCCTACTTATTATTACATTCTTTTAAAATTAAAAGTTTGTTATTCTTACATTTTAAACACTCCTATTAAGACATCATATATAATCTTAAAAACTCGTTCTTATATATTATTTGTTATTAATTGTCATCTTATTTTTCATTAAGCTCTTTTAATACCATAGTTTTTTCAATATTTTAAAATTTCCAACTTTATTTACTTGAACGCAAAATGGGTCTGCCCAAATTGCTTTTGATTATTTTTCAATTTATCAAAAACTGTTTAAAATTTTTGAAGAATATAAATTCTTCAATTTAGATAGCTAAACGTTTACTTTACTTCAATTAAACATGTTAAGAAATATTCCCCAATTTACATTTCATTTTAAAGAAATCAAATGCTATATGTTTATTGATGCATAAAATATGAATAAAAATTTCATTTGTTCTTCTTATATCCCATCAGAAACATTATTTCTTTTGCAGAGCATTTCAGTAAGCGTATCTGTTCTGACGTTGACTTTCATATCCATCGACCGCTGGTATGCCATCTGCCCGCGCCAAAACAAACATCCTGCTGATCTGGCTGGTGTCCATCCTGGTGGTCCTCCCCGAAGCGATAGTGCTGGACACGAGGAAGCATCCCATTCCCCTGGACACCATCTACCTCACCGACTGCACCTACACCTGGAGCGAGAGCAGCACCAAGATCTACCAACTGTTCCTCGTGCTCTTTTTGTACGTGGCTCCTTTCTTGCTGATGGCCGTGGCCTATTATCAGATTGCCAAAGCGTTGTGGAATAAGAACATACCTGGCTCATCGGAGATGAATCATCATCCCAGCCGTACAAGTGAGACTTATTTCTTTTTTGAAATAAATACAAATATTTCTACATTTTTTTAAATGTTTTTACATTAAATTCATGAATTAATTCTAAGAAATTTATAAAAGTATCATTATTTGATCCTTAATGTTCTATTGTTCATTATTGTCATATTAGTTTTTCAGAAATGAGAATTTTAAAACATCATCCAAAAATTAAAAGAGTAATGAATTTATTTAAAATAAGATTTATTGTATTACATTTATTGTATTGTATTTATTGTATTTCCTTAAAAATCAATAATTAAACTAAGCTGATGTGGGTTTTTTTTTTAAGATTGTAGAAATCCGAAATCTGATTGTTGATTCGAAATATCTTTCATAGCTATTGTCAATCAATTATTTAATGCTATTAAAATATGTATGGATGCACTTTATAGGTCTGATGGCCAAAGGCAGAGTGGCTAGCACTCTGGCGCTCGATGCCACAGCTTTTGGAATCGAGTCCTGGCGCTGCCATCGATGATTTTAGTGGTTCGGAATCCACTTTTAACCCTTAGGTCCCGGTCTAATATGACTGTAGCACGTTGGGCGTAAGGCTGATAACCCTATCCCGTAAAAAAGAAAGAATCTTCTATCTCGAAATCTGCCAGTAGACAGGCGGCCTTGGTGCACCATGGGGCTGTTGCGCCAATGATGATAATGATGGATGCACTTTAAAAATGTAACATATCGGCTTCAATCAAATTAAAGGAAACTGATCATGATTTTAATATAGAAATAACTGTATAAAAATATAAAAAATTAAATACTGATGGATAACATCATATCCCATCAATATTTAATTAAAATAATTGCAGAAACTTTCTGAATTCTAAATACTGCAAGTTAATAAACTTTAATAAAGACAGAGTGGCTTGGTGGAAAACAAGTTTGGTTTTCAAATTAAGAGAGATTTATTCAAACGTTATAATCGGTGCTCAAACAGTAAGATTGTTTATGTCAAAGATCCAAAACGATACATTCATACGCGGAGGAGTTCTTTTGTAAATCTCGAAGAGAAGGATAGAAGGATGTGAATCTCCTTAGATACCACCCTTAAAGTTTTTTGTTCTAAAATACAAAAGTAAAATGTTGGTATAGTGTGGCGACAATTCCATGCTTCTCATGATACATCAAGAATAAGGCTATATCTGCTACATGCCTGCTAATAAATTTACAAGTGATTTCAGGTAAAAATGCCAGATGTTGAAAGCAACAACTAAATTTTAAGATGAATTGTCGTAAAAGTTACATTACAGTTCACATTTCAAGACATTTTTTAAGGATATCAAATGCTCCAACGACTATCATTCAATAATTCTGGCATTAATAATTATTTTTTTTAAAATAACTTTTAAAGTAAAAATACCATAAGTACATGTAGAATAATGACAGTCTTATAAAAAAAAATAAATGGAAAGTTAAAAAACTATTTAGATTGTTAACATAATAAAATCAATTTAATTTCTTAGTCATTTTAAAAAAAGTTTTCATGACCTGCTTTTAAAGAAAAAAAAAGTGTTTAACTTTTTCATAAGTAAAGAATTTTTGCGAACGTGCTAAACCATCATTTATTTAATTATTTAAAACAGAAAGCAGATATAAATTGAAAGTTTAAAATTTTAAATAATAAACCTTTCTCGTTTGAAATAAAATTATTCAGTATGAAAAAGATAATTATTTTGTATACTTTTTAATAATATGTGTATTTCAATTGCAATAAAACCAACGATGCGTTAAAGCTAAGTGTAAAGATAATGATAATTCTAATTTTAAACATTGTTTTACATTACAAAAAAGATATTCCTTAAGTAATATACAGTTTAGCGTACCTTTTTCGTGTTATATGTTAATTTTATTTTATTATAACTACATAGATTAATGTAGCAAAATTACTACTAAGATAATATAATCATTAATTTCAGTAACTAATTATATAACTGCTATTCTTTATTCTTCCAACATCAGGAATCAGTAACACAACTCGTTATTTCATTTTTACGCATATTATTTTTATGAAATAAAAATTTAAACAAAATATATCTTTTCTACCAACATCTCTTCTCACGCTTCAGAGAAACTGTGATCTCTATTACAGCAAGATCAGCATTTCTCCAAAAGCATAGTATACTTTTGAAATCCTTACAACTCTTGTCTATCAAAGAAAGATAGGATTAGCGATCAAAAAATACTCCCCATATATCTCAATAGTAGTTTTTCCAATTTGCCGCGTCCATGATATATACCAGTTTCTTATACTTCAGTATGAAAAAAAAAAATTACAGATTGTAATCTCTTTCTTGTTATGTTCCATTACAGCTGTCTCGAAACAAAATGGTAAAAATGGAGCCACGGTCCGACTGATTGCCGCGAATCCCAGTTGTGAAGGCCAAATCCAGTCCAGAAGAAAAGCCGCCAAAATGCTCATCGCCGTCGTGGTCATCTTTGGTCTCTGTTATTTACCAGTACATCTCCTCAATGCTTTAAGGTAAGAATACCACCAGAGAAATCTTCCCATGCAATGATGTATGTCTTTGTGGTGGCGAAGAATGGAAAGGAGCTATTAAGGTTTCCCGTGGCATAAGATACCGGATCTCTG
>BPLQ01000194.1:0-20150 GCA_021605075.1 Caerostris darwini
ACATTTGAATTGATATTTAAATTTATTATTTATTTAATCAAGTTCATCTACTTATTGTTTGGGATCATGATATGCTGATTCTCTAAATCAATATTAATTGTGTCCTTGTAAAATTTTTTGAAAATCTCCAATTCGGTCCATTTAGGGAATTTTTAACCATTTTTTAGCATCATAAATACGAGTTGTGGTCATGTGTATAATTAAAATTGGAAAAAATAATTGTTAAATTGAGAACTAATCTATTACTTTTTTACATCTAAAGTCAATAACAATGGAGTTCAAATACATATTTGAAAATATTTTCTTACATTATTTATTATTTATTATTATTATTTATTATATTATTTATTATTTCTTACATTACTTTAATAGTGTACTTGTGATTTAATTTGTGATCACATTTTATTTTATTTTTTAATTTCTTTGTATAATAACAAAGAATAGAATATATATATATATATATAATGCTTGTAAAAATAAAAATTGCTTGTATATATATAATGCTTGTGCAATTAAATGTGTATGCACACATTTAAAAATGTGTTCATATGAACCTGAAAGTGTCCCTCTTTTTGAAGCCGTTATATCTACTATATATAATTCCCGTGTCACGATGTTTGTTCGCGATGAACTCCGAAACTAACCATCCGATTTTAACTTTTTTTTTTTTAAATGTGTGTTTTGTTCCAACTTGAGAGATAGGATAGTTTTTATTCAGATTTTTTTGTATTTAATTGCAAAATCGGTTAAAATCTACCATTGAGGAAGTCGCCAATCTTACAACCCTGAATTTTCGCCAATTTTCCGCCAATTTCTTTAGGGTTGCAATACTGCAATTAGAGGAATTCGTAGCTTCATTTTCCGAACAATATAATGACCATTTTATTGCTACTTCGATAATTAATTGCAGATGTGGCGGTATTGTAAAGGTTGCGTAGTGTTATTAAAATCCAGACGGCAAAATAAAAGACGATAATCAATTTTCACATTTTACAACATGTTTATTCTACTTCGAACGCTCACTACGTTCTATTTTTATTCTAGCGGGAAAATTCCCTTTTTAACAGTGAAAGTAGAAGTCGTTCAATTTGTATTCCATTTTACATCAATAGGTGTCGCTACACAGAATTCTTATTTGCACTAATTTCATCGTTGGAGTCCAAAATTTGTTTCCACCACAGACGAAAGATATACGACAATAAAAGATAAGTTACATGGCGCCGTGTCTCGATGCCTGTACTACATAACCGTAAAATTCTCATGTTCTGAATATTATTGTGTTATGTACTACTTTAAATTTTGTGAAAATTATATTGTATGAAATTTATATTATTTCAATGAGAAATAAATCAAATGTATGTAAGTATTACCTGATTTGATTATCAATAGTTTTTTTTATTTTCTAAGTTTGAATTTGAATTTGAATAAAATATATTGAATGAAAAGTTGTGAATCAAACCATTGAACTTTTCTATGCTTAAAGTTTGTCAACATGTATTGTATTTGATTACGAATTCTAAAATGAAATGTGATCTACAAGATAATATAATATAGACAATATAATTTTAAAGAAAGATCATGAATTTTAAGGATTTTTTGAAAAGTGTGAAAATGAAGTACACTCTGCAATTATTTGATATAATGATAACATTAAAATTTTATAAAAGGTATTATAATAGTTGCAAGTGGAAAATCAAGGACATTTTTTTTTTTTAAATTTTTGTTATTTGAAAAACAAAGAATTTGAGAGATTTGAATATTGTCGAAGAAAAATGATAAATGGTACTTTTAAGTTGGAAGTTATTTAAAGAAAACAAAACAACTAAATAAGTGTTTATATTAATAAAGGAGAATGTAAAGCTCATTAACTTTTCCATTTGTTTTGTGATTTCTTTCATCATAAAATAATAAAACATTTTTTGTGAAGAAGAAAAAACACATTTTCTAAATTTGAATTTGAATTGGAATAAAATATATTGACGGAAAAGTTGTGAATCAAAACATTGAACTTTTCTATGCTTAAAGTTTGTCAACATGTGTTTTATTTGATTAAGAATTCTAAAATGAAATGTGATCTGCAAGATAATATAATATAGACCATATAATTTTAAAGAAATATGATGAATTTTAAGCATTTTTTGAAAAATGTGAAAATGAAGTAAACTTTGCAATTATTTGATATAATGATAACATTAAAATTTTATAAAAGGTATTATAATAGTTGCAAGTTGAAATTAAATTTTTTTTTTAAAAAGCTTTTGTTATTTGAAAAACAAAGAATTTGATTGATTTGAATATTGTCGAAGAAAAATTGATAAATGGTACTTTTAAATTGGAAGTTATTTAAAGAAAACAAAACAAATAAATAAGTGTTTATATTAATAAAGGAGAATTTAAAGCTCAATAACATTTTTATATATGTACATTTGTTTTTATTTACATTTAAAAGTTGGTTTTAATTATTTCTTATTTGAATTTTTATGCATTTTGTATTCATTCAAAACACCATAATACTAATATTTCTGTTCTAAATGCTTTGAAACTTCATGTAAAAGTTTTCTTTAAATGTATGAAAGGAATAGAACATGGAAATTAACCTAAATTCATAAATTATTTTTATTTCAATTTTTAAACTAAGAATTTTTGTAAATTTGTAAAAAAAAGTTTATGTCGACAAACTTTAAGCATACAAAAATGTATAAATAATTAAGATATAAATTTGAAAACAGTATATTACCTACATAAGGATATTCCCAGCATAAAAATACTTGCAAAGGAAAAAACTATTCATGTTTTATTTATTTTTGAATTATCAAGTTTTGCAACAATATCACATTTTTGCAATGCTTATCCATATTTTAAAGAATAAATTGTATAAAAAATAGTTAAAGTTGATATTTTTATGTAAAATTCAAAGGTTTTGAATATATTTAATCAAAACACTTGCAAAAAGGCTAAATATTTTAAATCCAGGTCATTTCATATTAAAAAGCCTTTGCAAATAGGAGGAAGTTGTAAAAAAAATTTTGTCCAGCAAATTTTAACTTTTTCAAAACAAAGCTCAGAAAATATTTAGAGCTTTAAGGAAAAATAAAACTTTATTTTTTAATAAATAAGACTATGAACTTGATAATTCAATGACATTTTAATATATATACAACATTTTTAAAAGTAATACCTCTAATTAAAAGTTGTTTTTAGCTTTTTCTCAGAATGAATTTTTATGCTTTTTGTTTTCATGGGAAACACCATAACACAAGTAATTTTGATCCAAATGTTACAAAACTTTGTATTTATGTTTTTCATAAATGTTTACAGGTAATAGACCTCTGAAATGATTATAGCTAAATAAATATTTTTCATTTTAATTGTTAAGCTTGGAATTACATGCAAATTTTGAAAGAATTTTGTGTCGACAGCATTTAAACTAGCACAAAATAATAAATAATAAAGATATAAATTTACCAGAGGTCCATCCCTGTAATATGTTAGTACAAACAAATACAAACTTAGAAATTTAAAAAATATTGATTTGATTTTGAGTTATCATGTTTTGTAACAGCATCAATTTTTGGCCATTTTTACCCTTATTTTAGCTTATAAAAATTAAAATAATAATAATAATGAAATTTTCTTATGTGAAATCATTAGTTTTTAGATACATTCAATCCAAAAATGTGTACAAAGATAAAAAATTTCAAAAAAATTCATTCGAATGTGTTCGTGTACCTTAAACAATCGTTTACATTTTGTTGTGAATTTTTTTTAAGTCATTTATTATTATATCCCGATTTTGTTTTAACTGTATTGTATTTTTTCAATTATCATTTTCAGTAAAATGCCACCAAAAAAATCTAACCTCAACTATGCCCGTAGGCGAGAGGCACGACGTAGACGTGCTGAGAGGGCCCTAATGTCAACAAACCAAACCACGACAGCAAACGATAACAATACCAATTATAGTATCTAATAATTGAACGAAATACAAGAAAGCCACAGCAACGCGTGGCCGGGTCTTCTAGTGTCTAATATAAGCCGAGACGTTACAATATTAAAAGTAAAGCAAATAAGCCATGACACTAAGTATTTAACTAATATTGATTAAATTAAACCTAACAATATTATAAAACAATAATTAATTATTATAATACATTAATATTTCTGGTTAGTTATCTTTCTTTCACAATATAAGTAAAAAGGTTTCTTTTATCAATTTCTGAAATTGATATGCAAAGAAACTAATTGCACATTCCTCATTTAAATAATAAAGAGAAGTTAATAGGAAGTAAGAATTCGATACATCTCAGCTATCTGACCTGTACGTTCTCAGTATCTAAGTTTAAATAATTCTAATTGCTGAATTTAAAAAAAAGTTTTCTTCATAAATTTATACTTAAATATTTGGATATAATTTGTCATGATTTTTAAATCAATTTTTCTCAGTAATTATTTTTCTCTATATAACGGAAAGTAATTTAATCATAAAAAAAAATGCTCAAATAGAGGAAAACAATGATATGTAATATCTGGTAATCGATTTTATTTAATGAACCCTAGCTTTTATTACCTAATGCAAAAAAAGAAATTTTCCTGATACATGACATAAGCGTTTTTTTAATTGCATTGTTTTGTTCATTATAAATTAGGTGGATCTGGATTGATGATAGGGTTCAATTAATGGCAGAACCAGTTCACATGATTTGAATGTTAATAATCATTTGATGAGTCTCAAATCAACTTTGTTTCACCCTTTCTGTGAACTTCGAACAGATATTAGACGCTTCTCAACTAACAGGATAAATATTCCAAGAGACTTTTGCATTACAAACTCGTCACCCTTAGGTAAGTTGTTTATTCAAATTATCTACATATTTGCAAAATCAGAGTAATCAATATGTTTTATGATTTTCAAAAAAATTTAAACTTTATCACATTAGTTTTGTGGAATTAAAAATATGTACAACTAACTCGTCTGTATCATAATACTACTGTGCCCAAAAAGTAAGACCAATTATTATTATTTTTTTTTTTTCAAAAGCTCTTTATTTTTTCTTCCAAATTTATTTCACCGCTTTCAAAGTAATCCCTTCCGGACACAATGCACTTATGACAACTTTTTTCTAATCCTCAATACGTGCTAAAAAGTATTCGACAGAGAAGGCCTTCAAAGCTCTCGGCGATTCACGTTGAATCTCGTCAATGACTCCAAAATAGTGTCCCCGGAGTGGTCTTTTGAGTTTAGGGAACAGCCAGATGTCGCACGGTGTGAATACGATGGTTGTGAAACCATATGGGTTTAATTTTTGGTGAAAAAGTCACGAAGAATCAATGCAGTGCGAGCTGGCGCATTCAGTGTTTTCGGTACCAATCGAGATTTGACGCGTTTGAAGCCCAATATGCAATTGACCGAAGTGAAAAAGAAAAAGATATCACAGAAATAGGCTTTTTAATAGTAGTTTCATGTTATCAATTGGAAAGCTGTATGTGGTCTTTGAGCCTATTTTGCAAGAGTAACTTAGAATAATGGAAGTTCAGTTTTAAGCCCATTGTTAACTTCTGGGAAAACATTAGCTCATTTTTCAGCAAGACGAAGCCTGATGCCCCATTTGTCCACCAACAGTAAGTGATTTTAATCTTTTGGTGTGCCCTGAAAATTCTACAGATATCAACGTTATAGAAAGCGTTTAGAATTATTTTGCAGCAAAACATTTATGAGGGAAGTAATTTGTTACACTTTGTATAAATCACTTAAAAGTTACAGCGTGGGAAGAATCCGACGACATGATACTTAAAATAATCTGTTGAAAATAGGTCACAGAGAATGATTTAATATCTAGTTAAATATGGCGACCAACAAAATAGTATTAACTCAAATTATAACTATAATTTATATAAAAAAAATTGAATTGTTTAAAGTTGAACAGAAAAATTGAATTTTTCTTTAATTCAACAAAAAATTCTTATATTATTTTTTGAAGATCATTTCATTACATCACAAAGACAAAAAATAAAAATATTTTTTCTTGATTGTGACTACAAATTCAAATAATATAGATATTATTTACATTCCATTGTTTCAATGTATAATTGTGGTAAAACATCTACTATTATTATTAGTATGAGAACCAATGATATATACTGCAACCAATGATATGTACCTGCACTACGTGAAAATACTAACCAAAGAAATAAAGCTTTTATTATTATTATTTATTGTTATTTTACTTCTAAAAAAGTGTTGCGCTTTTCAGATCACAATGGCGTCGGTGGAAATGGCCTACGATGTTTACGACCCTCATGATGAGGAAGGAAATCTTACTCCCATAGTCCTACTTCATGGCATGTTTTGGAACAAATATATGTTTAAAGAACTTGCTCGTAAATTGTGCCAAGAAACGAAAAGACAAGTATGAAGTATTTCAAATATACACAAATATATTTTTATTAAGCAATATACAAATTTGTAAATAATATATAAACATTTTTAAAGTTAGGAGATGTATAGTTGCATACAAGTTCGACTTTTACCTGTTTTAGTAGAGGGTTTTCAAAATTCGACTTATATCAATTGAATATCTCGCTTCGGATTCTAGCGTAATTTGAGTAACATACGCGAAGTGGGTGGCTGTGAAGTAAAATAAATATACGTACTTGAATATTACGCGTAATTGTCTATCTTCTCAACATCATAACTCTAAATTTTGCTATTTTTATCAAAGATTTAATTTAACTCAATGAAGAAAAACAAATACAGTAGTTTCACACCATACAGAACCTATTAGTAAAGGGGAGGCCAATCCGCGGCCCACCTTGAACATTTTTCTGGACCGTGAGATTTATCGTACTTTTATAAAATACATTTATTTTATAATGACCAAAGAAGTGAAAAACAATGTATTAAAAATGTATTATTTGTGCAGCCATATATTAAAAAAATTAACTGTTATGAGAAAAAATTAATTTTAATTTTAAAATGACATTCTTGTGAATATATGACATATATTGCCTGATTTATTTATGAGTTTTATTTATGAGATCGCAGAATAATTAAATTTTAAACACCAATAATTATAATCACCAATTACGATGTAACACCAATAACGATATTCACCAATTCCGATAAACGCCAATTGTAAGTACGATTGCAACACCAATTACGATGTGCAAATACCAAAATTGAGATCGATGCAAAAGTTAAGTGAAAGAGTGAAGAAACATCGTACTAGTAAAATAAATATTTTTTAATGATTTCATTTTTTTTATTTCGTTTATATTTACATATATTTTTATATTTCATTTTTAATTATATATATTTTTTTACAATGTGCGTTTAGTATCATTATTATTACATTACGTATGTTTACATGTGAGAATAATAGTAAACACAAAAATAATAACTCATTATGTTTCAATTTTTCACTCCGAAAAATGTCTATAGTGGGTCTAAATCTAGTATAGGGATATATAATTTTATATGCGGCCCGCGGAGTTATGATTTCCAAAGTGGCCTGCAAGATCATTTGGGTTGGCCAGCCCTGTATTAGTATAACACATTTAGACATTCATGAGGCTATTTTTATAAGAAAAAATTAAGCAAACAGGAAAATAGAATTAACAGCACTATAAACAAAAAAATTTTAGTTTGTAATGTTAACATAAGTAAATATAATTGCATATTGGATAAGAATAATTATATGCAATTTTAAAACCATGTGTTTTGTATCCAAACCACATTTTATTGTTCAATTAATACTTGTTGTTGTTTCTCATCCGACTTGGTAGACAGCAACTTCTAGTCCAAGTCAAAGATCCCGTGTGGTCTCATGGAAGGAGGAAATTTATAACTTGTTTAATTTAACGATTAATTTATAACTTGTTTAATTTAACGATTAATTTATAACTTGTTGATTTTCTGCAGGTTTACTGCCCAGACTTACGTAACCATGGCCGCAGTCCATTTTGCGAGGAATGCGACAACTACCTTGTTTGCGAAGATGTAAAAAGGTTCCTTCAAGAAAAGAATCTTAAAAAAGTCATTTTTATCTGTCATAGCTTTTCCTGCACAATCTGCTACATGATAGCTCTAGAAAAGGTAAGCGCTCTTCGTAAACATAATGACACACATGTTTGAAAGCATGCACAGGTAAAAAAAGATAAACATTTCAGCTCTAAAATAATAAATATTGTTACAAGTTTAGTTGGGTTTTTTTTTTCTTTTTGCATACAGCCCTACGTGAAACAGCCAATATTAAATCAAATTCATAACCTTTTAAAAATTACAAAAAAATAATAGTTTCTTTGAGAAACTTTGTTTTAGATGTCTGTGTCTGAAAGAGAAATGTGATCGATTTATCCAATTGTTATAGTAAGTAAGAATGAGAAATATATTACAGTCTTGGTCAAAATGATATCATTTAAATGTCCACCTCCAAAAAAATATGGCCTAATATAGACCGATTAAACCCCCAAAAGAAAGGCCTTAATATAGACTGTATAAGCTATCTGTCTTAGTAATTTAATGACTGTATAATCAGTAAAATGCTCATGCATATTTCATCTATTAGTTGCCTTATTGTAATTAGAATAGTAGTAAAACAATTGAAAATAAAAATGTTATTTTTGTTGTTTTTGTAAAAAAACAACTTAATTAGATAATTTAGAAAGATTATCTTAAGTTTTAGAAAGAAAGAAAGATTATCTTAAGCATCTAACAATTTTGCCGCATTTAACATGTAATACTCTTCATTTAACATACAATCAGTGACGGATTTAGGCTTAGGCCCGTGAGGCCCGGGCCTAGGGAGGCAAATTTTTAAGGACTTAAAATTTTTCGAAGCGGCGAAAAATTTGAAATCGATTATGTTTTTTTATCAACTGTAAGACCGATTTTTAATTCTTCTTTTCTTGCTTTAACTTGCTTAATTAACAGAGCAAACGGCAAAGACAGTCGCAAAATATTCAAACGATTTAGAAGGGGTATTAAGTATTTGTGCAGCGTTACTCGGAACAATTATAAGAAAACAATATAGGTATAAGCTCTGCATCAAAATTAAATGAATTCTCACATTCACGTGATCTCTGCGATATCTATCCAGATATAGATATCGCTTTACATATTTATCTAGGTATTCCTGCAACAAATTGTTCTGGAGAAAGACCGTTTTCCACTCTGAAAAGAGTGAAAAATGACTTACGTGCTTGTAGGAAGCAAAATAGGCTCATTGCACTTGCATTATTCAATAATGAAACACATTTAGTTCAAGAAGTTAAGTATGAGGATGTCATTAATACTTTCACACGGATGAAAACAAGAAACAAATATATTATATGATTAATTAGATAAATATGATTTATTTCTTAATTAAAAGCCATTTATTCTAAATTGTAATACCAAGGCCTAATTAACTTGAGCCTAGGACGCCATCGAAACTAAATCGCATACAGTTAATATTTCAGTGTTAGTTAAAGGATGATTTAAACTCTTTTATAAATTTTCATTATTATGTCCGAACATATGAGGATATCCTGGTTAGATCTCCAAAAAAGTGGAGCTATAAAATAAAAAGCAAGTAAGACTATAAGTTATTATTTAAAATAGATCATTCTCTTCGAGCGAAACGAGAAACTTTCATTTCAAAATTTTTTATTCAAAATGAGCTCTGATTTTCACGCGGTTTTATTTGTGTGTGTTTTAAAGCTGGCATGAAATATGTGTTGTTAAATAAAACGATTGGTCAATATCAAGTCACATGATCCGTAGTTCATTTTGAATTGTCTGGCTTTCAAAATATAAACTGATTGTTGTTTCAATATCCTCAAAATAGTATCTAAAGATTAGTTTATTTTTATAAAAGTTAATTTAACCATCAATTAACAGAATTCTCTGTTTTAATTTGGTAGTGTTCCTTGTAGTACTTGAATAATTGCTTCATAAAATTCTAGAATTATTAAGTTTTATTATATTTTTGTGTTTATTGAATTCGATCATTCTTGTGGAAATTCTGCATTTAGAGTTCCGATTTCACTAAATCTTTTTTCCGCCCCAAATGGAATCGCCAAAACCATAATATTTTATAACTGCAGTGGACATTTTGTTAATTCAGTAGGGGGCTTGGCGAAAATCTTAAAGAAAAAATTCGCCAAATAAGCAAGCGGTAGTCTAAAGTAGCAGAACTCCAGTTCTTGTAGTATTTTGATAAATTACTTCATAAATTTTTGGTTTATTGAACATTATTATATTCCCAAGTGTTCAACAAAGTATGTTCCCACATTATCATGTTAGCTGAAATTCGTAAAAGAATTTCAGTTTTTTTTTTTTTTCTCCTACCTTACTACTATACATTTAAAAAAATTCGTATTTTGCATTCTTTTTTCTTACTTTTGCAATAATTATTCAATACTTTTATTTTTTCTTCTCCATTTACCTTAAATGATCTGAAAAAGCATTTTAAATTTTTATAGAAAGATACATTTATTTTTTTAGGTATGAAAATTAACGGATAAATAAATAAACTTTATTACGTTTTAAACTTCCCTTTTTTTTTTTTTTTTTATTTCCTTTCATAAATTTGTATGTCAATTTCTTTATTGTGGGAAGAAAAAAAACACTTTTTAATAAAATAAATGAATGGGAAAAAAACTGCGTATATTTTCTTAGCCAGATGCTGTCGAGAAAATGGTGATGGTTGACAGTTTTCCTTTCAACGACTTCCATGCGGATCTGTGCGGGGATTTTGTCCCCGAAGTAGTCGCCCAAAACAAAGTCCTGAAGAGTTTGAATCCCAAGATGACGCTGAAAGATGCTCGGAAGAAGTTGAACTTGCTGGCTGAGGCAGGACCAAAAAGAGTTAAGTTCACAGCACAAATTTGTAACCTGGTGATTATTTTACTCTTAAATTGCTAGTTTATGTACATCACTTTTCTTATATCAAAAGGCTCGTTCTCACCGAAGCGTAAGGCGTTTAAGCTTGAAGTGTTGACCAATCACTAGCCTCACCACGTTCGCCTGAAACCGGTTTGAAATCCACCACTTCAAATTTTCCAACTTTCAACTCGAAGCGGAACTTCACAAGGCGTAATGCTATTTCTGTCGTTTCGCTGTGAAGGAGTCGAAAAAATGTTCTTGCCTGCCGCATGAATCTTCAACGCTTCACGCCCCTGTGGGAACGAGACCTTAAAACTACCTCATATTCAAAAGTTCATAACTGTCATGAGCAACGATAGTTACAATACAGTGAGATTTATTAAACGAGTAAAATGAAGTTTATGAAGAGTAAAAACTGGTCGAATAAAGAATATAGTGTTTTAACCATGTTTGAAACATGAGCTACTCAAATGTGATTTCTACTATCGGTAAAAATAAAAGAAACAAAGGTCAGTACAACAACTGTAATAAAGAATGTGATTGTAATTTTTTTAAAGAAAATATTTTAGCTCTTTCTTCAAAAGAAGATAAATGTCTGATTACTAGGAATAAGAAAGTGTGTCAGCTGGGCCATGACGAGTCCATGTTTACTTCAGAGAAGGATTCAGTTTGTGTCTCAGACGAGAGAACAAGGTCCTAGATATAACCAATCGTACATTATTGAAACATACTATCATGGTGGAAGTAGAATCCAAGGTTCAAACTAGAATTTCTTTAGATCACTGACCTTCATGGGCTCCAAGGAACAACTTTGATAGCTGAGAAATAATGGGATGAGATCTTTTATGCATATGTAAATTTGCATGCGTGTGCTATAGAACATGATACCATTTTAATGCATTATTATGACTGACCGCATAGTCCTAGGCTTGTCGACTGATAATCAAAGTTTGTAATGAAATTACTACACCCCGGACGTTAATCCTAATAAGCCTCATTAGACTACAATGGAAGACAAATTGCTGCCTTCAGTTCCATCTCTACTGTCTTCAAAAGAATTGGAATTAGGTTTGTTCAATGTAGGTTTTTTTCCTTCACACTCAAGCGTTCGAGGTTTGTAGTGTTTTGAAATCGACTTTAAAATGTAAGTCCCGATCTAATCTGACTATAGAATTTTGGGCGAAGGGTGATAGGCGTACCCCATAACAAGATAACAACATCTCGTATTTCAGAATCTGTAATACGTAGAAGGCCTTGATACACCATGGTCCGTGCGCCATCGAAGAAGAAGCATAAGTAAAATATATATAAAAAAAACCCACATAAATAAAAAAAATTGTAATCACATTTTTGTTTTTAATCATTCTAAGTGAATTTAAGTTAAAAAAAAAAAAGCAATATATTTTAGTTTCTGAAGATTTGATGACAAAGATAGAGAAATAAAATGATTGTATGGATTTCTGCTTCTTCTTACCTGGGCTTATAACCAGCTTATAATATTAAGAGTTTTAATATTGTAAGGGATGTCAGTAGAATGTGTCAGGTAATACTCATTCTGATGCTATTGTGGGCATTTTTTGTGTAAAGGTAGTTTCGACAAAGGCAGGCCTTGAGATAAAATCAATCTTAAATTTGAAAATTGCTTTATATCGGAAATTTACGAAAGATTATTTTAAAAAAATAGTTTTTGCAAATGATTTACATAATAATGAATTTATTTTCCACAGGAACAACTCTTTTACAAGAAAGTCGCTCACGATTTAACAAAGGAGGACGGGAAATTCATGTGGAAAACAGATATCGACTTCCTAGAAGAAAAAATCCTCAGGCAGCGGAACTTCACATTTTTTCGAAATAAAATTGAATGCCATTCTGAGCATGAAATACTCATAGTTAGATGTCCACAATCCACAAACGTAACGTGAGTATTTGTTTTTCTAAAATTCAAAGAGTTAGAGAAAGAAAGGAAAAGTTACAATATCTCTAAAATGTTAGCAAAATAACTGTAATGCTCCGAAATACAAAGCCCTTTTCGAACAAATAAAAAAGAAGTGCAGCACTAAACAGTAAATAATGCAGTCTGTAATAATTTTTTTATACCACCTGACAAGTTTTCTTACATCCCGTGCATAAAATTCTGCCAGTTCAGTTAGTATAATTCTAATAATTTGTTAGCATTTTGTTAACGGTAAAACTGCAAGAAGAAAGCTGAATCACTTCCACTTTTGGCGAAACAAATTTCGGTAAAATAAGTATCACAAAGTGCTAATCAAACAATTCCGACAGGAAATTTTGAATCGTCTGGTTAGTATGGGCAGTTTTTTTTTCCCTGGATGAGTAGCGAAATCCGCTATAAGAACTCTAGCAGCCCAATAAAATTTAGCCTTGGTACAGTAGTCAGAATTATAAGTCATAAATTCAAGTGTAGTGCATGTTGCCATGTTTAAAAAGTTCATGGTTTCACCCGATGAGCACAGAGGACAGACATCATTAGTAGCTACACCAATGCGGTGAAATTGTTTATTAAGAAAATCATTGGGGGTCATTTTTGACAGAAGATTACTTTTTATCATTCATATTCATTAGAAGAGCTACTATTGCTAGCCACCAAATTACACCACTAATTAATTTTAAAAGCAAACTCACTCTCTATACTTCCATTCTTCGACCAATTTTAACTTACGCGTCTCCTATTTGGATTACAGCTAACATGGTCACATTGAGGAAACTGCAGGTTTTTCAAAACCAGCAACTTCTTAAAATCACAAACGCTCCGTTTTATTTAAATAGAGACCTTCTGTATAAAGATTTAAATTTAGAGCCTATCTTGGAATACACTAGAAAACTTTCGACAAAATTTTTAGATAAATTCAGCAACTCTAATAACCCTCTAATCACTAGTCTTCCGATCTACGACCATAGTATTAGAGAATCTATTAAAAGACCTGGAGCAATTACTAATCAGCAGTTTATCAACACCGCGCGGGTGAAAAGAATAAATTTTGATCCAGGATAATTTTCCGTATTCTTCTTCTAAATTCTTACTTAGATTGAATGCAGGTCGAGTACCTGTGCGCGAAGCGCACATCTACTCATAATCAAATTAAAAGTAGGATGGGAGAAACAGCAATTAAAAATATTATGTAAATGAAAGAGGGTTAATAAATATATATAAATTGTAAGATTAAAAAGAACTGAAGTAAAAATCCAAATCCAATAGATAGAATGATATCTGGGTTGGAAGGGGTATTGAACGTGAGAACGCAGAGTAGGAATGAATAGCAAAAACTAGAATTCCCAGAAAAAATGGGGAGAAGAAACAATAAAAAGAAATGATATCTGAACCGTAATGACTTGCAAAGTAAAACTATCATCGGTAATGAGTAGAGGAACAGACACATGAATGTGTGAACAAATATGAATAAAGGAAAAAATGTTTACGAAAACGTGGGAAATCCAGGAGTTCTAAGACAGAAAATAAATCTTTATGGTGGGCGCAGATCTGCTGACCATTTTGTGAAGCTGAAGAAGACTGCTTCGGTTTCGTTAATGTTAAGAGCAATTTTCCACTTGTCATACCAATTAGAAAGGTCATTGAGGTGTTTGTTTAAAGTGCAGGCAAGATATTTAGGGTTTTTGTTTCGACAAAGAATGGCAGTATCATCGGCATAAATTGCTGTAATAATATTGGATCTAGTAGGCATATCGGAAATGAAGATGGAAAAGAGCAGTGGTGAAATTTTGCTTCCTTGAGGTGTGCCGGCTTGGGTGTTTTTGATTGAGGAATAGTTTCTATTGATTTTGACAGAAAATGTTCTATTAGAAAGGTATGAGTGGATGAGCTTGATAATCGATGGTGAGAAATTTAGGTTAATAAGTTTAAAAATGAGTCCTTCGATCCACACTCTGTCAAAGGCCTTTTGAATATCAAGAAAAACTCCCCCAGTGTATTCTCCATTATGAAGACCAGAAATGATGTATTCCACAACTCTAAGAAGTTGATGGATGATGGAGAGGTTCCTTCTGAATCCGAATTGTTCTTTACAAATAATATTATTAGGTTCGACAAATTTGTTAAGTCTATTAAGGATAATAGATTCAGTAATTTTGCTAAGTGTTGAAAGAAGAGATATTGGACGATAACTTTCCGGGTTCGTAGAATCTTTTCCAGGTTTTAAAACGGGGATGATAGCTGCAGTCTTCCAGGAGTCAGGAAAGTGTTTGAGTTCTAGAACCTTATTGATGAGATAGTAGAGTTTGATGACAGTGATAATGGGAAGTTTTTTCAAAATTTTGTTGAAGATGGAATCAAGTCCAGGTGCCGATTTAATTTTCGTGTTCTGGATTATGATGGTAATATCCGAAAGAGAAGCAGGAGGAATAATATCATCGGAGTTGTTCTGATAAAAGTTATTGATGGTTTGCATCACCGTGTTTTCATGGACAGGATCAAAAATTGGGTTAAGTTGAAATTGCTTTTCGAGATTTTGTGCAATGAGTTCAGCTTTATCCAAGTCTTTAATTGCAGTAGAAATGGTACTGTTGAGGTGAGGAATTTTAGTTTTAGAGCTTTTGAAGTTTTTAGTGAGATTCCAGAATGATCCATCATCGTCTTCTAATTTTTTTTCTCCATAATTTATCAGAATAGTTTTTGAAGGCTTTTTGATATTTTTATTGATCCTATTAAGAATGGTTTTGTCGTTGGGGTTCCTTGAAATTTGACAGTTCTTTTTTGCAGTGTTGCGGATCTTGATAAGTTTTTTGACGTTGGGGTGAATCCAATTATTCCTGTTGTTATAAAGTTTTGAAGCGTTTTTATGAGCAGCCAAAAGGTCATCGGTGAAATTACGGATTTCCAAATCCAGAGAATTAATGATTGGTAAAGAATGAGCATGTTTTTCGATGAGCAGATTAGTAAACAGTGTCCAATTAGTATTAATATTACTATTGTCCGGAGGAAGAATGTAGTTGAACCTGAAGGAGATTTCAATAGGATTATGATCTGAACTAAGTTCGGATAAAGACGTGATGTTGTATGGAAACAAGAAATTTTTGCTAAAAGCAAGGTCTATAGCGGACGTTGAGTTGTAACCAAATCTTGTTGGAGTAATAGGTGCAATAATATCAAGATCAGTTTGATTAGCAAATTTAAGGAGCTGGTTGCCTCTCGGTCTATTTGTAGAGGAATTCCAAACCTGGTGATGAGCATTAAAGTCACCGCACATGATAATATTTGATCCTAGTTGCATTATTACTAGTTGCATTTACATGTTATTTAGTTGAATGGATTGAGATAAAACGAGAATACATAGTAGAAATTATTAAATGTAAGGAAGACGACTATTAATAATTATTTGTTACTTTTTTTATCAAACAGTTTAGCTTATAAATTTTTATAATTTAGCTTTTTGAATTAATAGCGCTTTTTTATAGTAATTATTAAATGTTACATCTGAAAACGTTTCTGAATTCGGGTATCTTGTTATAAAATGCAATGCTTCATTACTATGGCATCAGTGGAGGTTAATTGGTGTGTTATTTTATTACTTTCAAAGAAGCTTTAATAAAGAAATTGTAAACAGTAATGACTCTGATAAATAGAAATGAAATAAAAAGTTCTTCGAAGTGTTTGATGCTTTAAGTGGTACAAAAATTCATGAATCTTAAAAAAATAAAATAAGTATTTCTATCGATATGTAATTTATCTCGTTTGCTAGATTGATAAGTAATATTTAATTGGTTTTTCTAATTCATTTAATGAAAAACTATGTTTACGTACGAATGAGAAATATCTTTTTTGTTTGGTTCAATGCTTTAATATAAGAAATTAGTTTGTAATAGCAGTTGCTAAGCGATAAAAACACAATAAACATCTACTTTGCTTGTAAAGAATTGTTCGCTTATTTTAAAACATATTCTGAATTTCTTTATTCGAGATTATTGTAAAAAATTTTTTTATGGTTTTCAATGTTTCGGCTTGAAAAAAATCAGGTGTTGAAGATATGAATCAATAAGACATATGTTTATCAATAAAGACATATCTTTTAGAGATACTTCGAATAAATTCTTTTTTTGTTTTGTTTTTCCCCAGAGATCTGAAATTTGCTGAAATTCTCAAAGACAATCCCAACACAAAACTGGCGACAATTGAAGGCACAACTCATCTTTTACTACTGGAAAAAGAAGACGAATTTGTTGACATTGTATGTGATTTCTTGGGTTGTAATCGTGAAGACTGAAAACTCAATTTGATTCAAATTCTGAAATCATTTAAAGATGTCACATTATTATTTTTTTAGTGTTAATAAAAATATAGCTTTATATGTTTGTTTATTTCAATTACTTTTTTATTTGGTATATAAAGCAGATTTTAATGGAATTTTATTTTTTGGTAGGCAATGAAAATATATCCGACATTATCATATTCAGAGCTATTGTTACTAACATCTATGCCACCGCCGAGACTCGAAGTTTGATATATAATTTACTTTAAAAAATAATTTCTTTATTTCTTTAAGTTTATTGGATAATTCGTAACAAGATTTTATACAAAAATAATTTAATAGTAAGTCTTAGTATACAAAAACTAATTTATCAACACAAGTTTACAAGTCTTAAAGGGCCTGAATGGCAGAGCGGCTAGCGCTCTGGCGCTCGGTACCACAGGTTTCGGGTTCGAATCCCGGCGGTGCCATGGGTGTTTGTAGTGGTTCGGAATCCACTTTAAACCGTAGGTTCCGGTCCTAATAGGATCGTAGAGCGTTACGGGGGCATTGTTACTCCACGTCCATGGCTTATCTTTAAGTTACACGCGCCCTCTGGGTAATGCAAAGTGAGTAACATCTGTGCAGCGCTTGCCTTAAGGCATCCAAGACCAAGTTGTCTAAGTGTTTGCCAGCTGCATTAGAACAAAAAAAAAATTTGCTCTTAAATCGTCTTTGCTCCCACTTTCTCTTTATTGTTATATAGTAATATGTAATGTGCAGGTTGGGCAACCAGATTGTAATGGGATGTAGTTGGGTTCAGATACATGAAGCACAGGTTGGAAAACTCACAGCTTTATTGTCACATGCAAACAGCACACACATACAATTAGAGACTTACAATATTTAACACATTTAAAATAAATATAGATTCGTGGAAGGACTCCACTTCTAAGCCGAAACTCTGCTAAGCGCAGGGTGCGCAAAATATTCATTCTCTTCAGGTGAGATTCTGAGGGCCAACTAATACGCAGAGTTGCGCTAAGTACATATTTCTTCTCGGGATTAGATTCTCGAAGGCGACTGACCATTTCAGAAGGGGGGCACTCTTACCAATGCGTAAGAAGAAGCACAGTTTTCCGTAATTTCCTTAAGAAAATTAGTTTTTGTCCACTTCAGTATTCTGATTTCATGGATTGGGTTAAACTTCGGGTATAATAGAAAAAAATATTTTTTAATTTATTATTTTCTAATATATTTTGTTTATTATCTTCTGTTTTTTTTTATTATTAATATCTAATATAATTTGTGGGACCTGAATGGCCGAGTGGCTAGCGCTCGGTACCACAGGTTTCGGGTTCGAGTCCAGGCGTTGCCATGATTGTTTATAGTGGTTCGGAATCCCCTTTAAGCTGTAGGTCCCAGTCTAACATGGCTGTTGGCAACTTTACGGAGTACCAACAGGGAAAAATACCCCTTAAAACTCCTCATCTTAATTAATATATATGTTGTCGTCAATAGCACTGACACCACACATACATGTTTTCTTTCACAAGCGGACTGTATCACACTCACACACTTACACAATAAGTTATCACAATGCAAACGTAACAACACTTTATTTACATTACAGTCACAGCCACTCGTAGCCGTGATGTTCTCTCTTGCCTCTCTGGCGTTACACTGAAGACTCACACTTATGCGCTCGCAGGCGCATGCGTACACACACTCTATTTTCGCCGCTAGGGGTATACTTGCGCGTTGGCGCGAACAATATATATGCTTGGAATTCTAACAATCTGCTTTAATGTTAGTAAAAAATAAAAGATAATGTTTCTAAAAATTCAAATTAAAGTGGTACTCAAAAAAAATTAAAAAATACCGTTGATATAAAAGTAAAATACAAAATAAAACAAGTTAAATTTTAAATTAGGGACCAGTTGTCCATGCCATAATACTATTGAAAACGTAAACAATACATGAATACAGTGCAGTGAAAGGATTATGCTGAACGGTGAGAGCCAATGAATGATCTGAAAAGCAAAATTGTGAAAAAGTCCCCAAATAAAAAAAAAGACCGATCTCAGAGCCCAAGTTCTTTTTATAAGCCTTTTTAATTTTATAATTTTTACTTTTATTTTTTATTTTTTTATTTCTAGTCCTTTTGCTTTCTTACAAAAAAATAAATAAATAAATAAATAAAAGGGGCGGGGAGGGGTAAAAAAAGCGTACAATAAAAACCTAACTTAATTACTAGTCAGAAAGTTATGAATAGATTAGAGCACAGCGTAGCAAAAAAATTGCGAAAAGGAGCTGAGTTCAGCTTCGAACCCTCAATCTCGCGGTCGGAGATCCGATTCTTTACCTCTGCACCAGTTCGTCCTATTTAATGGAAGATCAATAATTTTTAAGCCAAAGCAATAGTCAGATACACATTGAGATTTGTCTCAGTGAGCGTTTAAGCTCACCCCATTATCTGAACTCATTGGGCGTAGGGCTGACAATCCTACCCCGTAAAAAGATGACATCTCATGTTTCGAAATCTGCCAATTAATAAACCTGCAACCATGGGGCTGTTGCGCC
This sequence comes from Caerostris darwini, assembly GCA_021605075.1. Classification (NCBI taxonomy): domain Eukaryota; kingdom Metazoa; phylum Arthropoda; class Arachnida; order Araneae; family Araneidae; genus Caerostris; species Caerostris darwini. Next base: position 19,651 of record BPLQ01000194.1, read on the forward strand.
AATCATGATGAATATATTTCGTTTTTATAGAAAATTTTGATTTTTTTTTTTTTTTTTTGGTTCTATTGCCCGACATTCACTTAATCTCATTCACAATAAATCTGACAAATTTGCAGCCTTACCCATTACATTACGGAAAGTCTCCTTCATTAAAACTATAAAAGGAAAAAAAAAAAGAGTTGTTTTCCAGGTGATTTTCTAGTGAAAAGTTGACACACATTTAAATCATTACTTTCCTCTCCTTCATCGAGATAATATCCTAGATAATTGCTGAAAAGATCACTTTACTCTACTAATGTTAGATACTAATTAAGATAAGGTGGAGACCTAAAACTTAATTGTAATTTTTATGTTGAGGAAAATAGATAGATGTGTTTGAATTCAGATACTTTTTACGTCATTTCGAATTTAAGGATAACTAAGTTTGACTGCAGCTGATGTATTGGTTGAGCTACAAAAACATTTTAATCGATTAAAAGAATCCTCTTTTTTTTTTTTTT
>BPLQ01000194.1:20160-36293 GCA_021605075.1 Caerostris darwini
CCCTCTTTGGTAAAGTGGGCACTTATCCTGTAAGACTGCTCAGATTAGAATATTCTGGCATAAGATAGGTGCGCATGTAGGATAGGATGCAGATTAGAATCTGTATTGCACTCACTGCGTTCAGAAAGTAAAAATAGACAACTCGATTATGATTATACAGTGTACGACTCGTATCAATAACCAAAGTACTTTGTGTGAATTTTCAAAGTTTTCTTTCATACAACATTCAAATGTGAGCCTTTATCTTTGAAAGTCCTTCTTAAATCGTCTGTTAGCGAGCTAGAGTGTGGAACAAGAGTTCACCATAAGCAAGTAATATATATATAAAAAAAAATTTAAGTCAATTCCTACTTTTTTTTTTCACTATATTGCAGAAAGTCCTTTATAAATAATTTTCATTCATTTTTTTAAGTTTATCTGGCGCCATCTATTGGTAGATACCTGCAATTCAAATCTAAAAAAAAACTAAAATTAATTAATTAAATTTAATTACTGAATTAATATTTGAAAAAAACTGTATTAACATCAAGTGTCATCCACTACAAGCTCCAAAAAATGTATTTGAACTTGAGTGTATGAATAAAAAGTATTTTATGAACGATTGAAAATTTGAACAAGATATATATAGGGAGAGTGTGAGCTAATAGAAGGAATTGAAGAAAAAAGATCCATTTAATCTTTCTTTATTTATATTTTGCATAATTTAAAATAATCGAAGAAAGAAAGATATAAAAAAGAATAGGCTTTAAAAGAATTAAATTTTATTCATCATAACTGAACGAGGGATAAAAGTTAAAATGCTTAGAATAATTATAACAAGGAACAATGAATAAATTATAATTATTATGGAAATCTAATCAAATCAAGTTAAATAACTGTAATTTTTCTTTAATTTAAAAGCTATACTAATAGTAAAAGTTAGGGTGTATAGATGCCATATATGGGTGTCGTCTTGATTCAGTGTCGTTTCATGTTTGAAACAGCTGTTTCTTTAAATGCTGAAAATTCCAAGCTTTTAGATGTCATATTTATTAAAATTTGCTAAAAGAACACTACACAATGGCGACACAAAACACAATTATATAACAAGTACTTACAAAATCATCTTAAAAGCAGTTCGTTCTTTGTACCCTCCATACTGCTCTGGAACTCTTTACTCCACCCCGTAAACTCCCTTTTCTCCTTTTTCCTCTTCCATTATCGGTACCAAACTCTAAAGGGTGAAAACAAGAGTGTAAAGTCCAATTTCTAATATAAGAACATACATTGAAAGGAGAATCTATCAATTTCGAGTTCAAGGCTTATAACTTTTTGTAGAAATACATAGCTGATCCTTCTCCAATCTATCGTATAAATTAAACTTTAATTGAATGTACACTGGTGTGCAAAACTTAAGCAACAGGTAGGTGTTTTTGCCATAACTCCACGAGAAATCATCTGAGAGACATGACATTCAGAAATGAGGCAGGGTATTGTGTACGTAAAGGATGACGAAAGCATCGGCACTGAAAAAGGAATACAATGCATACGGTACGGAATCAAACAAAAACAAGCTTTATTGAACGCATAGTATCGTGATTTATGATTGTCTATCCAAGAGGAAGAACAACAAGCAGATGTTCCTTAATATGGGATATGCCCTCCCCTCACTGCAATGGTTGCTTCGCACCGTCTCCGCATACTCAGAACCAGCTGGTGCAGCATTTCTTGCGGTCGGAGTGCCCATTCCTCAATCAGCATCTGTTTGAGTTGTTGAGTGTTCTCCAGAGGATGTAAGCGTGCTGCAATGCGTCTCCCCAAAGCATCCCACTCATGTTCGATGGGATTTAAATCTGGGAAGTACGCTGTCCAATTCATTCGAGTGATATCTTCACTTTCCAGTAGCTCCTCAGCAGCAAGAGTTCGATGTGGCCGTGCATTGTCACCCATAAAAATGAAGTCTGGGCCAATGGCACCTCGGAACAGACGCACATGGGGAAGGAGTACCTCCTCACAATAGCGATCCCCGGTTACAGACCCTCTGTCGAAAACGTGGACCTCAGTTCGCCCATTCAGCAAAATGCCTCCCAAAACAAGAACTCTAGAACCACCATAACGGTGTCTTTCCTTGAGGTTACTGGGATAAAATCGGATCCCGACCTCTCCAAATCAAAACGCGTCGAGAATCGCTTCTGGTACAGAACCGACTCTCATCCGTAAAGAGGACACGACTCCATTGATCAGTTGTCCAGTTTTTGTGCTCTCTGCACCACTGTAAACGGTGGCCAACTTTCAATGGGATGTAACGTTCAGGACGGCGGGCGAATAGGCCCACTTTGTGAAGGGGTCTGGCCACAATAAATCGCGACTCTTGTCGCCCCGTTGCTGTACAGAGTTGCTGAGCAATGGCGCTTGCTGACTGGCGTCTGCCTCTTTTCGCCTGCAGGACGGTATATCGGTCATCCCCTGCAATTGGCTTCCTTAGGCGGCCACCACCAACCTTTCTAACAGCTATACCTGTGGTCTGGAACGCTTTCCAAGCGCGCGAAACGACACTTTTGTTGATTCCGAACTCTGCAGCTACAATGGTGACAGTACGCCCCTCCTACAGCTTTCCGATCATTCTTCCACGTATGAAGTCGTTCAGGTGATTTCTTCTAGCCATATTTCACGAACTGACTCACTGGCGCTTGCAGCGAATATGTTGGATTGCGTCTCCGTCCTTCCATTTATTCTACTGTTGAGCTGCGCGCGCCGTCATCACGTGTTTTGCGTACGCTCACGTCGCCTCCGAAGTTTCGTTCCTGATATTTGCATACGTATGACGTTTCTACTGACTTACGTGTTCATTGTACTGATCTCCAGACCTCCTTTTCTGCAATTTCATGGCTATCTGTAAAATTTTTACATTGTTACTTAAGTTTTGCACACCAGTGTATAAACTATTACCAAATGACTTGCATATTCCTTGGAAATATCAGAATACATGCTAATTCACGGCCAAAAATAGGTAAATTTTCAAAAAAATTATTCAGCATACGTAAAAAGTAATGCTAATGCTGCATTATAACATGAATGCAACTTTTGCGGTGCGTGTATTTTCCAGATAACTATGCTTTAGAGATGTGTACTCCACATCATTTATTTGATGAATAACGATGGCGAGTCACTGGGTGAAAACAAGAGTCAATCCTGTGTTGAATCCTTGAATGCGAATTCTGCAATTCATATACTACGGAATACATTTCTAAGAATTGAATCAACATCTAGTTGGTAAAGCAGAGGAAAACCTAGAGCTAGTGCTATATATGTAGCTAATTGAACTGATTCACAGAACCACTACACTACCGCATCAATGATCTTCTCTTTTAGCAATAACTCTGGTATCTATTCTAAATAACTGCGGACAAGACGTCCAGCATTGTGTGTGTCCCTCGCATCACGCCATCGAAACTAAAGGTATAATTAGCCAATCACATTTGTCAATTGGAATCCAAATAAATTACTAATCAAGATTTTACTGAGAGGAGACTAAATTTTATTCGAAAAGTAACTTAAGAAGATCGTTTCTATGGCGCGAATTGGGAACCCACTGTTACCCATGAAAGAGACAGAATTTGTCAGTCCAGTATTTTTTTTTCTTTCTAATGCAGCTGGCAAACACGTAGACAGCTTGGTCTTGGATGCCTTAAGACAAGTGTTGCACCGACGTTAACGGGGGACGACGGGGCGCGTGTAACTTGAAAATAAGCCATGGACGCAGAGTAACAAAGCCCTCGCAACGCTCTACGATCCTATTAGACCGGGACCTACTTTTTAAAGTGGATTCCGAACCACTACAAACATCCATGGCACCGCCGGGGCTCGAACCCGAAACCTGTGGTACCGAGAGCAGAGCGCTAGCCACTCGGCCATTCAGGCCCCTGTCAGTCCAGTATTTATAAGTGGACTTTTATCTTATTCGATGGTCGCACTTACATCTTTCGGTAGCATTTGTATATCATCCCAAAATGCTTCATTACTGATATGTTACATAGAGACGACATTATGTTGTTAATTTAGAGTTAATTCCACAATTTAGATTTTGTCTCCTTAATTTAGAATTCATCGAGATTTAATTTAGATTTGTTCATATATAATTTAGATTTTGTCTGCAAATACCTTTCTATCCAACTTGCAAATCATAACGGTTAATGAAAGAATAACTGAAGCTTCAGAGCATCCGTATGGTGTATAAAAGAGGAGATTCTATTAGTATAGAGAAGAATCTTATTTCACCAAACTTGTGGCTCTTTTATTCTACAAGACAGTAAGGATTCACCATTCAGATCTCGGTTGGTGAAGAATTAATTTAAAGAGGAGACTTTTGTGAGTATAGGGTGCAATGCAGACTTACCTCCTAGTGGTGTACCCTGGGCAACGTTCCATACTATATGAGGTAATATAATTATGTTTAATATTCCAATTTTTTTATTGAAATTTTGCCTTGCCCTCTGGATCTGCACACAGTTATCACAAAAATTTAAATTTTATTCAAATGTTTATTGCACTTTAATTGTGTTACGTCCTAGTCCTCTGATGAAAACAATCTTTCAAATCTTACTTAGACAAACAGTCTGATTGTAACCCTGTAATAATTAAGCGATTAAGGAAGTTGCAAACTCAAGGTCGTATGGAAGATTCGAATGACTCTTGCTTAATTAACTTTCAACGAAATGTTTTTGAATCAAACATCAGGGAATCAATTGAAAAATCTAATTTAAATAAATTGAAATGCAATAAAATGCAAGTTTTAATGTTTTAATAGCATAATATTTGAAAAGCTTCAACGGAAATGCTTTTTAACTACTGAGTAGCAATCTATTTTTACATATTTTCATTATGATTAAATACCTTTATTATTATGAATATATTTCTGAAGCATCTTTTTTAAAAGTGATCAACATTTTGATAAGTGAATAATGTGAAATTACTTTTCGTTATATAGTAATTTCAGTGTAATTTACGTTAATTTACCGATTTCTGTCAATCAATTTTCACTTTCCTTATTATTAAAAACCTTTTTTATTGAGAATGTGTTTCTTAAGCACCTTGTTTTAAAAGTGATCGAAATTCTAAAAATGAATAATGAAAAATGACTATCCATTATACAGTAATTTGAGCGTAATTTATGTTAATTTACCGATTTCTATCAATCTGTTTTCACTTACTTTCATTATTATTAAACACCTTTAGTATTATGAATATGTTTCTGAAGAACCTTGTTTTAAAAGGGATCGAAATTCTGAAAGTGAATAATGTAAAATTACTTTCCGTTACGTAGTAATTTGAGTGTAATTCACATAATTTTTTTAGTAATTTGAGTATAATAATGAAAGTAAAGTGAAAATAGATTGATTTCTATCACTCTATTTCCCCCTAATTTGATTATTATTAAATACTTTTATTATTATGAATATGTCTCTGAAACACATTGTTTTAAAAGGGAGCGAAATTCTGAAAGGGAATAATGTAACATTACTTTTTGTTACATACTAATTTGAGTGTAATTTTCGTTATTTTACCGATTTCTATCACTCTACTTTCACCTAATTTCATTATTATTACATACTTTTATTATTATGAATATGTTTCTAAAGCACCTTATTTTAAAAGTGATCGAAATTCTGACAGCGAATAATGTAAAATTACTTTCCGTTATATAGTAATTTGAGTACAAGTTACGTTAAATAACCGATTTAAGATCTTATACTGTTGTTGCAGTGGGTACAAAAAGTATTTGCACGCATACAGTTTTGCTTACAATTCATAAAAAAATGCATTAAAAAGTACAAAAATGGGCATTTTAAAAACACAATAACTTTATTCATCTAAACTAATTTTAAAAAATACAATAATACAAGTTTAAAAAAATGTTTGCAATAAAATTAAAATATCTTACGTCAAAAAAGTATTTGCACACTCAACTCAACTTTATGAAATTTACATTTTTTTACTAATTATTTAATAGTCATCCCGCAGTAAATAACATGCGTAAGATGACTATAAAGGGAGGTAGGGTCGATACTTTATCAGTTGATTGTTGATTTCAATTTGTGATGGCACCTAAGAAATCTGAATTGCCGATCTCGTTGCGAGAAAAAATTGTTTCTCTTCGTGAAAATGGCCTAAGTTATCGAGAAATAGGTAAAAAAGTAAATGTTGCTTTTCTACTGTTCGGTACATTATAAAACGTCACAAAAAAAGAGGATCTACATCAAATAACTTGCGTTCTGGACGCCCAAAGAAACTTTCACAGCGAATTAAGCGAAAAATTATAAGAGAGGCATCAAAAAATCCATTTGTTAGTGCGATAACATTAGCCAATGATGTCGCTTCAACATCTGGATTTCAAATTAGTGCCCAAAATATTCGAAATGTCCTGCACGATGCACAAATTTATGGGAGATCTTCAAGGAATAAACCTTTTATAACTGAACGAAATAGACTGAAGAGACTCGAATTCGTTAAGAAATATATCAATAAGCCAATTGATTTCTGGGAAAAATGTCATATTCTCCGACGAGAGTAAGTTCAATATCTTTAAATCAGATGGCAGCAAATTAGTTTGGAGAAAGCCTTGCACTGCTTTCCATACTAAAAATGTATTACCTACAGTTAAACATGGAGGAGGCTCTGTTATGGTTTGGGGGTGCTTGGCTAGCAAAGGAGTTGGTAATTTGTGTTTCATTGATGGGAATATGACAACTCGAACCTATATTGATGTGTTGCGAGATAACTTGCCACAAAGTGCAATAAAATTGGATATCAGTAATTCGTACTATTTTCAGCAAGACAATGATCCCAAGCACACTGCCGGTATAACACGAATGTGGTTGCTTTATAATGTACCCTATATGTACTTTATAATGTAATGTAGAAGACTTGCTACTCCACCACAATCACCAGACTTAAATCCTTTGGAAAATTTGTGGAATTCTTTGGATTTAAAAGTAAGAAAAAAGAAGATTTCAAGCAAATCTGCACTTAAACAAGCTCTTATTGAAGAGTGGTCAAATATTGACCCTACTGTTACAGAAAATTTAATTAAATCAATGCCAGCAAGATTACAAGCAGTAATAGATGCTAATGGAATGCATACTAAATATTAGTTATTTGAAATTTTCTTGTATATTATATTTCTTTTGTATTCATGCGGGTGAGCAAATACTTTTTTGACACGAGATATTTTAATTTTGTTGCAAAAAAAAAAAATTGTTATCTATATTATTGTATTTTTTCTGTTTAATTTAGGTGATTAAACTTATTCTACTTTGGCAATACCAATTTTTGTATTTCTTAATGCTTAATTTTATGATTTGCAAGCAAAAATGTAAGTGTGCAAATACTTTTTGTACCCACTGTATCTTTGAAGGTTAACCATTTTGACCCGAAATTATTTGCCACTATAATGGAGAGAAAGCAGATTTAGCAGAATTACCACAACTTGGAATTAATAGTGGTGGCATCTTGACGATTCGGCCCTGAAGTTAAGCGATAAAAAATGATCTCTTGCTGAATGTTTTAATGGTAATTATTTGTCATGCGTCTTTGTCAAGTATTATCGTTATTACTCATTTGGATTGGGTGGGTTGTTACAGATTATTAAACGTATTAATGATACGACATTGAAAACAAAGAGTTAAACAAAGAAATAAAAACCCAAAAATCTGATTCAATGATAACATATTTTTTTCATATTGATATTACAGTTTTGACGATTTGTGCTGACATGAAATTTTTTAAATTATAGAAATATGTATTTTTTTAATAAAAATTTATACGAATAATTTTTTTATGTGCGTAATTGTTTTCAATTCGTGTCTCTCAAGTTCTGGTAAGCCAATTTTTATATTAAATAAGTGATATTTAAATAACTTTGATGTTTTATGGGACTTGATTGCTAAGTGACTAGCGCTCGGTGCCACAGATTTCGGGTTCGAGTGCTATGGATGTTTGTAGTGGCCCGGAATCCACTTTAGACCGTAGGTCCCTGTTAATATGATCGTAGAGCTTTGTGGGGATAATGTTACACGCGTCCGTAGCATATCTTCAAGTCACACGTGGCCCCTGGGTAGTTATAAAGGAGTAGCAGCGTTCTTCGGTGCAGCCCACATTGGGCTGCTCACAGGAAAATGGTCAATACGACACAGTCCTCGACCTAATTAAAAAAAAAAAACTTTGATCTTTTTATGCGTTTATTTTTTCAGTTCCCATTCTTCGATTAGTAATCAGTCATAATTTTTTTTAATTTAAAAATTAGTTTTTATTTAAAATTAAGCCTAGTTTAAGGATTGGTGAATTGAATTATTATTTACATATACAAATTGTTATCACAGTATTTGGTTATTTAGTATTTAATTTTTGTATGCTTTTTTAATATTCCTTGGTTCTGAGACCGGCCTTTTTTTTGTGGGGATTATTCGTGTAATCATTTGCTTTTCAGATCATTTCATTGGCTCTCACCGTTCAACATAACCCTTTCACAGTACTGTATACTTTTATGTTTACGTTTTCAATAGTAATATGGCATCGGCAACTGGTCCCTAATTGCACCGAATTTAAAACTTAACTTTTAACTTCTTTTATTTTGTAATACAAAATACTTTTAATCATTATAAGTACTTTTATATCATTAGTATTTTTTATATTTTTTGAGTACCACTTTAATTTGAATTTTTAGAAACTTTATCTTTTATTTATTTACTAACATTAAAGCAGCCATTAGAATTCAAAACATATTTATTAATTAAGATGAGGAGGTTTAAGGGGTATTCCTCCCTGTTGGTACTCCGTAAACGGTACGCCGGTTGCCAGTTTAATATTCTTTTAGCGTTGTTTTAAATGTTCTTAGTAAAATATTTTATATATGCACTGAACTATTAAGCTATAGAAATTCCTCTATTTTATAAATTCGTCTGGGGTTTTATTATTATTATTTTTATTTATTTATTTTTTATTTTGTTATTTTGCATCCTCAAAATGAAACAGCAAAAGAAAATTTTTTTGCCATTTAAATATAAAAATTAATATCAAGTAGAAGTAATCAACTTAATTTACTTAAAAGTTTTGTAAGAGTAACTTTTTGCATTGAAACAGCTACATTAATTTATTAATTACAAATGAAATCATTTTCATTCATTAATCGGAGAACTGTTTTGTGATGCTGGAAAAATAAAACATTCCATAAATGAAATTATCCTTTTTTTTTTGTTGTTGTTGTTGTTGTTTCGAATTGAAAGACAAATTAGATATTTCTATATAAAAGACACAGCAAACAACACAATATGTTGAAAAAAACGATGTTTCAAATGATCATGATATTTGTTTAAAATATTTCTTTTCGTTAATTTATTTTTTAAATGAACTTATAAAAAAAACGTTCATTTGTGTTCAGTTGTGTTTCGCTGGTGAGCATTAAGGTTGAAGTACAATACGTTAGCGACATTGCTGTAGACACTGCTTCAAAAGCGAAGAAACTCGATGGCGTTTATGATATTCAGCATCTTACCTCGTGAGTCAGACTGCCCGGTGGGAGTTTTCCGGGTTTTCCCCCATATATGCAAATGTGGGGTAGTTCGACCTGAAAGAAATTTATTATTTTGTAATTGCTAAAAAAATACATATTTGAAGTTTCATCAGTTTCGGAAAGTTATACCGTGAGATTAATAATATATTATTCTTATGTTTCTGCAGGTCGTATAAACAGGAACAAGTTACAATAAGATCCTCATAATGGAAGCCGTGGAATTAGCGTATGATGTTTATGAAAGTTCCAATGCAAATTCGAATCTCCCTCCTATAATTTTTTTGCATGGACTGTTTTGGAACAAATTCGTTTACAGAGGATTGGTACGTAAATTGGGTCAAGCAACTAACAGAAAGGTAAAAATCAACAAAACTGTTGTTCTTTCTTCCTTATTTGTGATGACGTTTGTGATGTTCGGCATCTTGCTTCGATAGTCAGACTACTATTACTACACCACAAAGCATCACTGTGTCTAGTGTTGAGTTGGTTATACCCTATACAGTTTGGGAATGATGTGGGTGAGAAGTCTGACTGGGCTGTGTGACTCTCTGCAGTCATATGAGACCGGAACCTATGGCTTAAAGTGGATTCCGATCCACTACAAACATCCATCGAACCCGTAACATGTGGCACCGAGCGCCAGAGCGCTAGACACTCGGCCATTCAGGCCCTCGTTAGTCAGACTACTTGATGGAAAATTTGTGGGTTTTCTCCCATACAATAAGCTAATACAGTCGAACCTCTTTAAGTCGACAACTTCCACAACTCGAAAACAATTTTTTGTTCCCTTCCCTTCAAGCCCCAAAACCTCCATTACTCGAAATTTCAATCCTCTATAAGTCAAAATAATTATTCAATCGCCACAAGTCATTTTGGTATATATTTCCCTCCTTAACTCGAAAAAAAAAAAAAAAAATTGGACCTCTGTATCTCGAACATTACCAATGTTTAATTTTACAATCTTTTTTACAACCTTTACAACTCGATCATTTGAAACTAATTATCTCCATAGCTCGAAGAAAAATAAGTTACCGACTTCAAGTATTTGCCGACAATGCACGTCATTGTTTATTAGAAAAAAATGTATGAGTATATAGAAAATAGAATAGCCAATTCTATGAAATAGAAAATCGAAAGAAAAAGAATTTTCTGCTCTTTATCGCTTAGATAATGCTATAGATAGAGAACGATCGAACTGTCTAAAGCAAAAATAATAAATAAATAATAATAACAGACTTTTTTAACACATAATATTTTTAATTTTAAAGTTGTCTCGGAATTATTTTGATTTTTTATTGTAGTATATAATAAAACTTTTAAGTTCCAAATAAACATGTTTATTACCTCTGTAACTTGAATTTTTATTTATTTTACCTCTCTAACATAAAATAAGTTAGATAGAATCTAAACCTCTACAAGTCGAATATTTCTTTACAAAATCCGCTTAAGTCGAAATCCTCCATAAGTCGAAAACTCTTATAACTCGAATTATTTGGCGTCTCCCTTGAAGTTCGATTTACAGAGGTTCTACTGTATATGGTAGTTCCCCCTAAAAGGCCTCCCGGAGGGCACTGCCCTACAAGTCTCCCGGAGGGCACTGCCCTACAAGTCTCCCGGAGGGCACTGCCCTCCTTCTTCTGAGATTCGGAACTAAGTCGGACTTGTACCTACGGGTGCTCCATTAAAACACAAGCTGCTCCCTTTCCACCCAACTATGTGTAAACTACTCATAGCATGTCCTGAGGATTAAACACAACGTCATATCACAGTACAACTCTAGCAAGAAAATGCTATTACAATCCGGAATAGATTAAAATGGTTAAAAACTACTGGAAATTTTGTGCATATAATGAAATTTTGAAAAGCAACCACCATCAGTTTCCATGAAAAATTAGTACTTGAGAGTGGATGAATTAACCTGAGAAGTCAATACTATAAAAAACAATAAACATTTATATAATCAATAAAAAAAGTGATATCTTAATCATCAGACACATATTCACTTTTATTAAAAGGGCTATTTACGGACTTTTTTTAGTTTTAATTTGATATAAAACGCTTTTTTTTTATATAAAAAATACTTATTTATATTTTACTTTATTTTCGATATAAGTTTTACTGTTTTATTAATGTTTTTAAATTAAAGAATAAAATTTTATTTTATAAAAAATTTAATTATTAAAATTACAATTTCTTATTTTATTAAAATTTTAATTTTCAGTGTTTTTCAACCGAAATAACATGAAGCCTTTTTTCTATAAGATTAAATTGAAATATTTTCTCTAATGTCTGGTTCAAGCATATTTATGAGCAAAGGATTATAATTATATGTATATACAAGTACATTTAACTCGGCATTGCCCAGGTTCAGAAAATAAACTTATTAACTCTTTTATATCAAAGGCATAAGTTTGTTTTTTAATTGCTAGTATAGGTGTTCTGTAAAATATATTTTAATGTGAATAATGAATCAATAGATTATTTACTTAGTATGGCATAAATATTATTATATGTAGTATATATATATTCGCTCGAAAATGTTTGTATTCAAAATGTAATACTTTTATTTATTTTATTTTATTAACACTTTAATTAGCGAAAATTGCATAATCATCGTGTAAGTTGTATTTATTTATTAGTTAAAGCTTAATTATAAGCAACATTCCTTGTTTTACCGTCGTTTACTACCATGCATAAATTTTTTCTACTCCCAACTCTAGATATTGCCATATATATAAACAATAACAACATTAATATAAAAGATATATAAGCAACTTATAAACAACATTCCTTGTTTTTCCAGCGTTTACAATTATGCAAAAATTTTTCGTACTCCCAACTGTAGACAATTATTTATATATAAGCAACATGGCCCTGAATGGCCGAGTAACTGGTGCTTGGTGCCACAGGTTTCGGTTTCGAGTCCCGGCGGCGCCATGGATGTTTGTAGTGATTCGGAATCCACTTTAAACTGTAGATAACGGTATAATATGATCACACTACAATGTCCAAATAATAAGACCAATTTTTATTTTTTCTCAAAAACTCTTTATTTATTTTTCCAAATTTATTTCATCGCATTCAAAGTAGTCCCCTCCGGATACAATGCGCTTATGCCAACTTTTTTTCCAATCCTCAATGCATGCTACAAAATCATCAACCGGGATGTCCTTCAAAGCGCGCGGCGATTCACTTTGAATCTCTTCAATCGACTCCTGTGTCCCCGGAGTGGTCTTTTGAGTTTAGGGAATAGCCAGAAGTCGTACGGTGAGAAGTCGTACGGTGGTTATGGAACGATAAGGATTTCATTTTTGGCAAAAAAGTCACGAATGAATGCATGAAGAATCAATGCAGTGTGAGCTGGCACATTCAGTGTTTTCAGTACCAATAGAGATTTGACGCGTTTGGGACCCAAAATGGAATTGACCGATCCTTTTGAAATTCCAACATTATTAGCAAGGTCTCTTATTGCACGTGGACGTGATTATTTTTGGACGTGAGCTTCGTCAGTTGAGGTTGATGGTCGACCAGAGGGTTCTTCGTCTTCAACGCATTCTCTGCCTTTGAAATGTTCTGAAACATTTCTTTCTGCTATAGGAAAGCTCACCGAATACTTTCTACAACATTCTATACGTTTCCGCAAGCAAAATTTAATATAAGTTCTTTGCTGAATTAATTCAGACATTTCAAAAATCACCGGAATCAGTTTTAGCGTCTCGCAAAGCCAAGCGTAACTCAAACACTAATGAATATTTTGACGTCAAGTTTCACACATATGTTAAGGACAGTGCCAGCAATCTAAAAAAGAAAAAAAAATTGAAATTCCATAGGCCCCGGAAACTTTAAATTGAAAATTGGTCTTACTTTTTGGACACAATAATATATATATATATATATATACAATAAAAACAGCTTATGTAGGAATTCTATTATTTTGGCGCTTTTAAACCACAATTGTTTTTTAAAATAAATAAAATATTCAATTTAAATATTAACGTTTTTTAAAAGTAAATAATACAACATTATACATTGCGAAAACATTGTATCAATAATAATCTTCATTTTCAATAAATAAATGAATAAAACATTTTTCCTTAAAATATCATTCGTAAAATGTGTTGATTCATTTAGTTTCTATTTAAATATATTTATGGTTGTTTTCTTTCCAGAAATCCACTATAACAAAATAAATTATACCTGCTGTTTATAATCTTTCATGGAATTATTTCAAAAATTAATATTTACTTTTATGTTTCTATGAATAAATGTTCGATATATTTATTTCATCAATGAATCGGGTTTTTTTTTTTATGTTGTGTTTAGACCAGGGGTGGCTAACCCAAATGATCTTGCGGAACACTTTGGAAATGCATCCTAACTCCATGGGCCGCATATAAAATTATATATCCCCATATCAAATTTAGACAAACTATAGACATTTTTTTGAAGTGAAAAATTGATACATAATGAGTTATTTTTGTGTTTACTATTATTCTTACATGTAAACATAGATAATATAATAATAATGATACTAAACGCACATTGTAAAGAAATATATAACACTAAAATTGAAATATAAAAAATATACAAAAATAAATGAAATAAAAAAAATGAAATCATTTAAAAATATTAATTTTATTAATGTGATATTTGTTTCTCCACTCTTTCACTTAACTTTTACAAATCGATCTCAATTTAGGTATTTGCACATCGTAAGGATGTTGCAGGTTAGCATCCATTATGTTTGAGCGCGTTTTGTGTTTGATCAATTTCATTTTAGAAAAAAAAAAAAAGATTCGTAGGTGTAAATAGAATCAAAAGGAAGGAAGGTCTAGGAAGGGTCATTGCGTCACTTAAAGAGAAACACAGAGTCTGCTGACGTCCCAATATACACGCGCCTCATGAGTTCGCAGAATATAATTTAATTATTCTACGAACTCATAACCGTAAACTAATAAATAAAACAGACCGTATCTGTCATATATTCGCTAGAATATTATTTTAAAATCAAAGTTAATTTTTTTTCTTATAATTTCGGCAGTTCATTTTTGAATAAATGGATGCCCGCATAATTTATTTTTTAATACATTGATTTCCACTGCTTTGGCCATTATAAAATAAATGTACTTTGTAAAAGTATGATAAATCTCACAGGCCGGAAAAATATTCAAGGCTGTATATTATTTAGATGCTTTCTTCTTATTGCAGATTAATAAGCTGATCCTTGGCCGCGTAGAGGCCTCCAGCTCCTTCATAGTTAGATACTGAAATATAGCGGCGGTCTCATGTCCTTTGAGTTAATAAGAAATAAAAAATAATTAAATGCCCTTTTTTAAAAACAAATTATTTATTTATTTATTAAAATTATTACAATAGGAATCAAATATGATAAAATATTTGTTAATTAAAAAAAAAAAAAAAAAAAATGAAAATAAATAAAGTAATAAAAAGATGTAGATGTTGATAAAATCAGTTGTATAAATATTAGATAATTAATATTAGGTAGGCTAATTTTTTTCGTCTAGACAGTTGGGTGTAATAAATCAATCAGAGTAGTAGTAGTGGATGAAACAAAGGAGAAATGCGTGGGCGTAGTAAAATTGAAAAGAGAAAATCATGACTCAGGATTAGGAATTAATTTAAAATATTTAGAACAGTGCGTGATCTTTTGCTATATTTGCGGGAAAAATATATAGAAAAAAATTGGTTTCGCAAATTAATATAAAATTTAGTATAAATTTTGTGAACAAATAGTCTTAAACTTGGAATCGAGAGAGCGCGTCTAATATGATGGTTACGAAAGCACCAGGGTGAATTTGCTAACATTCTAAGAGTTTTGTTCTCAAGTCTTTGAATGGTTTCAAATTTAGTACGTGCAACAGAACCACAAACTGGGGTTGTATAAGATAATACCTGACGAAGATAAGAGAGATATATTAGTATTTTGAGATTAAGATTTAAAGCTGAGTTTCTATTGATTAAAGGATAGAAAATTCTAAACTGAGTATTGTAGATATGCTATCTGTAGTTAAATTTACTATCAAGAATAATTCCTAAGTACTTAGTTTCTTTAGACCAGGTGAATATAATTATTATAGATTTTAATATTAGGAGGGTTTTAGGATTTTTTGTGAGTGAAAAGAACTGCTACAGTCTTGTCTACATTTAATTTTGTCTTCCAGTTAATGTGCCATTTTTTAAAATCCTGATGTAATTTGCAAATTTTTCTGAATGGTACAAGTTTTTCAACCTTGCGTAAAGATTGCAGTGTCGTCAGCATACAGACTAATTTTGATATTGTTCTTTTGCGGAATATCGTTGATAAAGGTATTGTAGAGGAAAGGACCTAGGATAGAGCCTTAGGGCACACCAGGATGAATATCACGAATTGAGGAATCAGTATGTCCTATTGTTACAACAAAGTGTCTGTCTGAAAGATAGTTCGAATTAGTTGAATCATATTTCAATGCTTTGTATATTTTGTATTTCGATGCTTTTGATATATTTTTAGATGAGTGTGGAGATTAGATGACTGTATATTAGTGTAGAGATTAGATGACTGTATATTAGTGTAGAGATTAGATGA
>BPLQ01000194.1:36303-148783 GCA_021605075.1 Caerostris darwini
TTAGTGTAGAGATTAGATGACTGTATATTAGTGTAGAGATTAGATGAGTGTAGATTAGTGTGGATATTGGATGAGTGTGGAGATTAGATGAGTGTGAGTGTTTCTTGTTCAACAATATCGAACACTTTTACAAAACGGAGCTGAAATTACAAAGTGCGTAGCATCGCGTCGTACATTCATTGAGACGATCACAAAATCGCAACATGGAAGATCTTCTAAAACACCGGCGAATTGTAAAAGTTAAGATTACGTGATTAATTACTCAAGTAAATAATTTAAAATATCAGGAAAATCCTATTTTTGTTATTGAAGGGCATGCAAATGACATAAATGCTTTAGATCGTGAAATAAACAAATTATCTAATGGCATTATTAATTCTTATCTAGACAAATTAATTTGATAAATATGAACAGGAAAGGCATAATCTTTTTTCTAAATTAGATACATTAAATATTACATTAAAAGATGATTTGAAGAAACTGATATAGAATAATAATACTTCTAATGCATATCAAAGTAAAGTTAATACTAATGTAAACAGTTTAAAACTTCCGCGTGTAGAATTACTAATGTTTATTTCTAATTATTATTGATGAGATCTCATTTAGTGATTTATTTCTTGCTAGAGTAGGAAATAATGATTCTTTGAATGATATTCAGAAATTACAATATCTTAAACTTTCTGTGAAAAGCGAAGCTGTAACTTTATTACAATGAATTCAAATTTCAAATGAGAATTAAGGAAAAGCGTTAAATGCACTCACTGAGGGTTATGAAAATGAAACTGAAATAATAAATGCAGTGTTAAATAAATTACACTGAAGTGACAAAAGTCATGGGATAGCAATATGCAAATTTTCAGATGGCAGTAGCATCGCGTAGAACAGGTATAAATGCGCAGTGCTTTCGCAGAGCATTAATTTCTGTTCAAGTTATTCATGTGAAGAGGTTTTGACGTGATGATGACCGCACGACGGGAATTAACAGACTTTGAACGCGGAATGTTAGTTGGAGCTAGACGCATGGGTCATGCCATTTCGGAAATCGTTAGGGAATTCAACATTCCCAGATCCACTGTGTCAAGAGTGTGCGAGAGTATGAAATTTCAGGCATAACATCCCACCATGGACAGCGCAGTGGTCGACCGCCTGCACTTAACGACCGAGAACCGGCGACGTCTGCAAAGAGTCGTAAATTCTAATAGACAAGCAACACTGCGTCAAATAACCGCAGAAATCAATGTGGGACGTACAAGGGACTTGTCTGTTAGAACTGTGCGGAGAAATTTGGCTTTCTTGGGCTATTCCAGCAGAAGACCGACTCGAGTGCCTTTACTGACAGAACGACATCGCTTGCAGCGACTCTCGTGGGCACGTGAGCATGTCGGTTGGTCCCTAGATGAATGGAAAACCGTGGCCTGGTCCGATGAGTCACGATTTCAGTTGGTAAGAGCTGATGGTAGGGTTCGAGTGTGGCGCAGACCCCACGAAGCCATGCACCCAAACTGTCAGCAAGGCACTGTTCAAGCTGGTGGTGGCTCCGTAATGGTGTGGGCTGTTTTTTCATGGCATGGACTTGGTCCTCTGGTGCGACTGGACAGAACATTGACTGGAAATGCTTATGTTCAGCTACTTGGAGATCACTTGCAGCCATTCATGGACTTCATGTACCCAAACAACGATGGGATTTTTATGGATGACAATGCACCATGTCACCGGGCCACAACTGTTCGCGATTGGTTTGAAGAACATTCTGGACAATTCCAACGAATGATCTGGATACCTAGATCGCCTGACATGAATCCCATCGAGCATTTATGGGACATCATCGAGAGGTCTGTTCGTGCCCAAAATCCTGCACCATCAACGCTTTCACAATTATGGACGTCTATCGAGACAGCATGGCTCAATATTCCTGCAGAAGACTTCCAACGACTTGTTGAGTTCATGCCACGTCGAGTTGCTGCACTTCGCCGGGCGAAAGGAGGGCCGACACGATATTAAGAGGTATCACATGACTTTTGTCACTTCAGTGTAATTTCACATCTTGTATTAAAACATGAATCTGTATCAGGTTTATAGAAATTAATGTTTAATATGTTAATTTCAGCATTACATTTAATGTATTAAACGTTGCATTTCTATTGAATATTCATTCAACTCTTTTGATTTCCTTTATGTATATTAATTTGTATTGTAGGATCATTGTTCACGTTTGTTTAAATGTTATTTCAATGTGAGCGGCTTGTTTTGACTGTAACTGTATTTAGAATGCCTTGTATAATATTTTGTTCACCGTAAGAGGGCGCTCTTCTTTCACCAAATGTTTTGCTACATGAATCTTTTTGAATAATAAACATTTCAAGAACGATGTGCCTCTATTTCCCACCTACACTTTATACACATCGTCATTAAAATAAAATAATCCTTAATTAAATAAAAACATTTCATTTTCTGATGTTATAATAAAACATTGAATTTGAATTTTGAAACAACTATTTGAATCTCAAAGGAGGAAGAATTGCTTGTGATAACGATTTCCTTGCGTGAAAAAACCCTAACAAGTAATATTAAAAAAAAAAAATTTTAAAGTCAATTCCTTTTTTTTTTTTTTTCACTATATTGCAGAAAGTTCTTTATAAATAATTTTCATACATTTTTTAAGTTTATCTGGCGCCATCTATAGGTAGATATATGCAACTTAAATGTAAAAAAAACTAAAATTAATTAAATTTAATTAATGAATTAATATTTGAAAAAACTGTATTAACATCCAGTGTCATCTGTGAGAGTGTGAGCTAATAGAACGAATTGAAAAAAAAAACAGAAAAAAAAAAATACCTTTCAAAAAAAGGTACATAAAAAATTGATTGGTAGGCAATGAAAAAAATGTCAGTTTAAAGAAATAATTAAACCATTTTTATGCAATGAAATTTCATTGTTAACATTAATTTTTAATATTTTTACTGAAAGATATAATTATTTTTTCATTCTGTAGATCTATTCCTTGGACTTGAGAAATCATGGCGAGAGTCCATTCTGCGAAGATTGCGATATTTACTTGATGTGCGAAGATGTCAAAAGATTCATGAAAGAAAGAAATCTGCATAGGGTCACCTTTGTCTGCCACAGTTTCTCCAGCACGATAGCTTACTTGATAGCTCTGGAAAAAGTGAATTGCCTTTTATTCTCTTTCTTAAATATTCTTAACTAGTTTACTGAATTTTAAGAATAAAATCAAATGTAGTGGATCTCGGTTTGTGTGTCCAGCTGGATCTGGGTGTGGTCGGGTTGAAGAACATACCACTTTATTTACACACCACTTTATTTACACAAGCACGTAACTACGACAGACATAAAATAATTGACTACAGACGATATTTGACACATTTAAAGACATCTAATTAAAGATTAGTGAAAGTATTCCACTTCTAAGCTTAAAATAAAGTTACTCCGATACATTTTGAATAGCGAAATATACTTCCTCTTTGGATGAGAGTCTGTAGATCAATTTATGCACAGAATGGTGCTAACTAGATTTTCTCTCCGGGTGAGACGTCTAAACGTCTCTGAGGCAGCAGCTCCGGTCTCGCTGTACGTCCTCTTGGGTGAGAATCTCGATGCCTACTGACGATTTCTTCTGTACTTCACAAGGGCCGCTCTTGCAGTGCGTAGGGGGAAAGATGATTGCGTAGGTGGAACCACGGTTACACAAAGAAAATGTTCAACTGATTGCTTGCAATCAATCATGTACTTTTACTTCTTAATTGAGCTCATATCTGCTCTACCTTTTCTGGAATTTAAAAGTTTATTTTCTGTTTGGACAGATATAGATGAAGTTTTATTTCAATTAAAATTATGAATTTTTTGAACAATAATTGCCTTTAATATGATAAAAAACGGGCCAGAATGACCGAATGACTAGCACTCTGGCACTCGGTGTTATGGATATTTGTAGTGTTTCGGAATCCATTTTAAACCGTATGTCCCGATCTAATATGACTGTAGAGCGTTGGGCTTTGGGCTAACAACTATACTCCGTAAAAAAGTCAACGTCACGGAGCCAAGTCAGACTTCTACCTACTGGTACTCCATCACAACAGAAGCTGCCCCCCTCTTCCTTCAACCATGAGTCCATATGAGTTCGTGGCTTGGTCTAGATGTCTACCAAGTGGGATAAGAAGCAACACCATGATAAAAAAAAACCACAACAGATTTCTAAGAAAAGCAATGAATGAACATTCATTTGGTTAAAAAAATTATGTTAAAGTAACAATGAACCGAGGAATGTGTTATTTAACGTATGTAATAAAAAGTAATTATGATTAAATTCTGATTAAATTAAAACGGAAATTAAATAAAGGGAAATATTTTTTGAAAAGATACGAATTGAGCTATTTTCTTGGAAGCTTACTGTAAGAGAGTTGGTAGTTATTTTCATTCGAATTACTACAATCTCAAAGTTAAATTGCAATTAAGAAATCTTAAAATACTTATATCCATACACATACATTTCGACACTTTTTTATTTTCTCCTTTTTCAATTTCAGCCTGATGCTGTGGAGAAACTGGTGCTTGTGGACCAATTGCCTTTTCTGGATTTCCAAGCTGAAAGCGCCCATCTTCAAGTCAACGTGCAGAACCGAATCCTGGGCATTTTGGATCCCGCCATGAGTCTGGGATGCGCTCGAGCGAAACTGTTGCAGCTCGCGGAAATGGGAACGACAGGGGTAAAATTCGTGCATTGATTTTAAAATGTACAATGTCAAACAAATGATTAGACATAATTAGGGATTGCAATATCGGACCAAAAGTTCAATACCGGTATTCGGTATTTTTTAGATCTTAATACCGGGATACCGGTTTTAATACCGGTAGTAGAAATTTTAGAAAAAGAAAGAAAACACAGGTATTTTTTTTGTTTTATTTGCCAGTTTTATTAGAGAATGTAAATATCACAAAATTTTTTTAAACTTATAAATTATAACAGTATATAAAGAATCACAAAAAAGTAAAGGGACATCTTATTTATTTAAATCACAAAAAAATGTAAATATCACTATTCAGTCTGTAGTACTATTACAAATTTTTTAAAAATGATCTTAAAAACATAATGCATTAATTGTACTATCATTAAGCCTGGAGAGTAATTTTGTGCAAAAATTACCAGCTGTCGAAAACGGTCTTTCAGCATCTACGCTATTTGGTGTGTTAGCAATGTGCGATATACTTTTTCCAAGTATTTACCTCCACTCTTATCTTCAAATAAATCTATTTTTCGTCGTATTGTTTTGAATATAGCTGATTTCTGTATTGTATTTTGGTTTGTTGAAATTTTTTTTAGTTATCGCTAATTCTAATTTTTGTTCAAGAGACAATTAATTTTCACTATCAACATTAGTGTCATTATAATCTTCGATAACTGTATCGAATTCTTCTGAATATGGATCCTGAATATGAACCCTGAATAAGAATTCACAGATAAGAATTCTAAATTTCTAGTAAATACCGAAAAACCGGTATTTAAACTTGTGAATACCGGCATTGCAAAACTGTACAAATGGCTCAAAATACCGGTATTCCGTATACCGGTATTGCAATCCCTAGACATAATGTTCTACAATTCTTCCCACGATATGATGCTTGATTCCAAAATAAGCACATTCAAAATAACTCAAACGGTATGTAAATATGTAGTATATCAATAATATCCCCATTCAATGTGTGTAAAATATATATTTTTAAAAATTGAGTACATTTTAAGAATGATATCGAGTTTGTATTTCAGAATCAAATGGAAATGTGAGCTGATAAGATTGTCCTAGCAATTCTCTCAGTATTTTCTATATAGAACCTTTCTTCAAGATTTTTTGTAATGTTTCGTAATTTTGTTAAAATAGCAAAAAGAAGTCAGGGAAAGTTCGGTTTATGAACAATTTTCTAGATTTTTATAATAAAATGTACTTAAAAAAGTGTATGGCAATGAATTAGGTTCATAATGTTTTTTCCATGTGAACTTGGTAAAGTAATTAAATAGTGCCTTAATTTAACTTCCAGAATCAAAATATTCAATATAAACTATACAGTTGTTCTAATGCAGCTGACAATATAGAGACAGTTAATCTTTATGCCATAAGCAAGGGCTGCACCGACGTTACCAGGGGGGCATGTGTAGCAGCTTGAAGATATACTACGGACGCGAATACCTTGTTTTAGACTTTTGACTGGTTTAGTCTTTGGAGAATAATTTTTATTTCCAGGGCTTTTAGAATATTGCCATTGTTTTTTTTTTTTTTTTGCAAGATTTTGAATTAGCAAAACAGTACCGGCTATCCAATTTCTCTTCACTATCTGATACTATTTTTGTCCACTTGTGATGGTTTAACATTCTGATATATTTTGGAAAACTTGTAAGACACATAAACGAAATTTCTAAAGAATTAAAATGAATCAATAAAACTTTTTAACTAATAACAAAAATGACTAAAATTATGTGTTTATTTACATATCTACTAAGCAATTTGTAAATACTCATTGTGAAAAAAAAAAAAAACTTTGAGTTTCTCTATAATCCGTTCTTTATTAGAGTGAAAAATAAAAGTGTATTTAATTTTTAAAGTAGTATCGTCTTTTTGAATAATCTGTCCATACACTTTCAGCAAAAATGGTTTTACAAAAAGGCAGCTTACGACTTAACGAAAGTTGATGAGCAATTTAAATGGAGAACGGATTTCAACTTCCTGCTGAATAAATACTTGCAGAGAGCTTTCACACCAAAACCAGTAGGACATTCTGAACACGAAATACTTATAGTCAGATGCCCGAATTCAATCAGTGTACCGTAAGTATTATTTTACATGGATACTTGTATAATAGTAATTTTCATATAGTTTTTGATAACTATTCATCATACAAAAAGATTTCTGCAGAAAAAAAAAGTTAATCCACCAACTATTTATACTAATAAAATTTAAAATAATTGGAAAGAAATAGAGTAATCTAATTTAAAAATAATTTTTTTTTCTGTTGACATCAATTAGCCTTGTGTTCCGCATATATATGCCACAAATAGTCCACCAGAGGAGTGTTGAGAGGAGAACATTGCCTTCTAGAAGGACTTTTAGGGGTAACTGCACTATATTTGCCTGTAGTATGAGGGAAACTTCAACTGGACAGCCTGATTATTGATGCGAGACACTTAACAAACAGTGTCACAATCGCCATCAAGTCTCCTCGTAGCAGCAATGACTGCAAAGGACGCCGCCAACAGGTTCGAATACGCTAATTGTGCATGTTACAACTGGATCATGTCAATCAAAAAGTTAAAAGGAAACATTTTATCCGACTTTTATTTATGGGATGTTACCGACTTTCGGAACAGCCTTGACCACTTTTTAATATTGAGTTAACTAATTTCTCATATTTAAGTTAACCAGCCATTTTAACAGTATAAATGCCTTAAATTTCCCTTTATAACTATCATTTTTATTGTTTGATATATTTATTTTTGATAAAACCGTTTTTCACTTGTGGCGCAAAATAGTTTTATGTTTACTAGGAAAATATTATCCACACAAGAGATGGATCCTTCGTTAGATATAAAAGAAAGTTTTATTTACATTTTTATGGTGCTATGTACATAAGAGCCTAGAACCAGCTGGAATCCGATTGACAATCAAAATCAAAA
Source organism: Caerostris darwini (assembly GCA_021605075.1). Lineage (NCBI taxonomy): Eukaryota > Metazoa > Arthropoda > Arachnida > Araneae > Araneidae > Caerostris > Caerostris darwini. The sequence continues at coordinate 43,991 of BPLQ01000194.1, forward strand.
CTTAATTTGACGTTGCCAATGGGGTGCCATCTATATTTACAAATTTTCTCTACAACTTGAAAGCGATAAGAATGCAAAGCACTTTGCAATATAATAAATTTCCTCCAGGGTATAAAAATTTTTTTTATTTGTAATTGTTTGATGATGAAAACTCCCACCCACATCATATGGTCGATATTTGGAGAATGAAATTTGTTGATTTATTGACTGCAGCTGTAACTAAGTATCTTAGGATGTGTATTGTTCTTTAGTGGAACAAATATCTTTTTGGAGATGTTGTTAAGAATTGACACACGTACGTGTTCTATAAAACAGCAGCATGAATAGACGAGTCATTTTATTAAAAATCAGTAGCCATCCCTTTACTATTCTGTGACTTTAAGCGATGAGGAAAGTAATATACACATTCTTTAAAATCATCTGTGACAACTTTTGCAACATTGTAATGAACCAAGAAATGGTTACGACTACGGCATATTATAATATTCTAAGTTTGAACAATTTATAAGAAATTCAATTAAATGGTTTGTAAGTAGTGTCATTTTTTTTTTATTTCCAGTGATTCGAAATTTGCTGCAGCCCTCAGACACAATCCAAATGCCATGCTTGTGACTTTAGAAGACACAACTCATATCTTGATACTCGAGAAACTTGATAAGTTTGTGGAAGTTGTGAAAGAATTTCTTGATGAGAAGAATAATCGCACTGAAAAATGAATGCGAAGCTGTCAACTCTCAGACTCTTTCATCAATAATCCAATTTAAAGTTTCTAGTTTTCGATTGCGCATTTTTCTTGGGAGACAAGTCAAATATGTTTATAATTATCTTATAAAAAAACTAGATACAAATAAATACATTATTCAAACAAAAAATAAGCTATAATTTCGGGTAGAATAAAACTGATAAATTCAAAGTGTGGTAAATGTAATAAAATAAGCATTTTATTAAATAAATGTCAACCGAATTATCAAGTAGTACAATATAGTTAGAATTTTGATGTTAGATTCATTACGTGTATTTTTTTTCAATTTTTCAACTTAAAAAGACTTCAATAAGAAGTTAAGAATCTGTAGCAATTTAACTGCCATGTATAATCCGAAATGTTGAACAAATGAAATAAAGATAAGAACAATCATTAGAGATTGGTTTCATAAATCAAATCAAAAATAACCTCAATTTTGATTTTAATCTTTTCCTACCATGATCAAATTCTGTTCCTACCATAACAATTGTCATTTCATCAATTGTTGGAACATTGAAGCGTTTTTGATGTTAATCACATAATATTCGATCTGTTCTGATGACAACTCTGTAATCATCTGATGACATTTGTTCTAATACGGTTTGGAATAAATTAGCGAAATGATTGTGTCCGACACTAATTGTGCAACGTTGATCCGAAGTGACCCGCAAGATCATTTGTCTTTGCCACTTCTGTGCTAAACTATTGTAGCATTGGGCACTCTGTTATATCTTCGTAAAAAATAATGTCGCCCGTGAAAAAGGAAAACAGAATGACACCTGGTTGTGTGTAGGAAAATGTAACTAGTTCTGTTTAAAACAGAGTCTTTTGAGATACAAATTGATTTTAATTTCAAAAAGTGTTACCTTCAATGATCAATAAGAAACATCTGAACTATTAAATCCACCACAAATCTATTTGATCATTTTAACGTGCTTAAACAAAATGAAATTTTTTTTCTCAAATTCATGTAATGAATTTTTATTTTATTAATTTGAAATACATTTCCTAGCAAAATGAGGCACCATGAAGATTTTGAGTTATCACAGGGTATGAATGATTTGAAATTCTAAATTTTAGTATGATTCTTTTACTTAGACAGTCTTATGCGATGTATCTTTTTGGAACTGATCCATCAGTGTGCAAGATTGCAATGGTTTTCAAATCACGCCTCTAGGTGCAATGAACGATAAACATTTTAAAAGTTACGACAACATGATCGCAACAACACAATGGCTAGCGATCTGGCTTTTGGTACCACAGGCTTCAGGTTCGAATCCTGGCGGTGGCATGAAAGTTTGTTAGTGGTTCGGAATCCACGTTAAACTGTAGGTCCCGGTCTAATTGCCCCAAAGTGTGCACAAAATGACCATAGAGCAACAAACCAAAACCAAATAATATCGACAACATAACCATAAATCGGCACTCACTGTTTTCGAGACATCGAAATACTTCTTTAACCAGATCTCTAACCAATCCAACACTCGTGGGATACATTAATCACTATTTGAATCTCAAAAGAGGAAGAACTGCTTGTGATAACGATTTCCTTGCGAGAAAAAAACCCTAACAAGTAACATAAAAAAAAAAAAAAAATTTTAAGTCAATTCCTACTTTTTTTTCTCACTATATTGCAGAAAGTCCTTTATAAATAATTTTAATTCATTTTTTTAAGTTTATTTGGCGCCATCTATTGGTAGATATATGCAACTTAAATCTAGAAAAAAAACTAAAATTAATTAATTAAATTTAATTACTGAATTAATATTTGAAAAAAAAAAACTGTATTAACATCGAGTGTCATCCACTACAAATTTCAATAAAATGTATTTGAACTCGAGTGGATGAATAAAAAGTATTTTATTAACGATTGAAAATTTGAACAAGATATATATAGGGAGAGTGTGAGCTAATAGGAGGAATTGAAAAACAGTTTTTCCATTGCATGTAAAAAACTATGAAAGGCCTTTTATTTAACTAAAACATTTAAAATGTTACTATTGATTTTTACTTATTTTGTAAATTAATACGTTTATCCTCCATCTTGTGAATCTCACAGTAAATATAGTGTGTGTTTTCTTTTTGACATTTGTTCAGAAGTCCCTTATCTATAATCGCATGGCCTGATGGCCAATTGGTTAGCACTTTGGCCTTCAGTACCACAGACTTCAAGTTAGAATACCGGTAGCGGCATTCATGTTTGTTAGTGGTTCGGAATCTACGTTAAACTCGAGGTCACGGTCTAATTAGCCCAAAATGTTCAAAAAATGACCATAGAACAACCAACCAAACCTTATCTATAAGCGTATAAACTAAAACTGAGAGACAATTTTGAATCATACAATGCCTTAAAAATGAAAAACTGTTTTTCCTGCAGAAATACTTGCAGTAAAAATAGTAAATATAAGACAGAATAATTAAAAACATTAAACATTCTTCAAGAATTTCTTTTGACATTCTTCAAGAATGTCATACGTCTCATTTTCAATCATTTGTTTAATTAAATGTACAAATACAAAACATCGACTGTGCAACGCAATACAAAATGCAGTGATTTACACACAAAACTAAAAACTGTGATAATACTAAAGGCTCGTGCTCACCAAGGCGACAAGATGCAAGCGACCAAAATTTGACCTCACCGCGGTCGCCTGAAACCGGTTTGCAGTTCGCCGCGTGGAGTAGCCCAACTTTCAACTCCAAGCGTTTTTTCACTATGCGTAATGCTATTTCTGACGTTTCGCTGTGAAGGGGTCGAAAAAATTTGGTCGCTTGCCTCTTGCATCTTCACGTCTCTCGCCTCGGTGGGAACGAGCCTTAAAAATGCAGTTAAACAAAAAAAATTTATATATTTTTTTTCAAGCCAACAGGCAAACTAAACTATTCAATAAAGCTAAAATTGAATACTCGAGCGTAAATTTTATAATTAAAATATGAGTTTCGAATTAGACTTGTTTTCAGGGTTATTGGTGGAATTTGCATCATAATTGATAAAAAATCATTATTAATCTTATTTAAAATTATTTTTTTCTTTGATGTACTTTTTTTATTATATTTTATTTACCTGTTACAAAAAGGTTAATTTGATTTAAAAAAAAAAAATTCCTAGCAAAATTGATTTTTTGTGTAATTTTTGATGTCAAACAAGATATTCAAAAGTATTTCATAATCACCAAAATTAATTTTTCACTGTTAAACTTTAACTAATATTGTAATTATTTTTAAATTATATAACCATGATAAAAATATATATTTGGGGGAGAAATTTCATACAATCGCAATAGTCTTTTAAAAAAATTTAAATTATAATTTTACGTACTTAAAAGAAAAAACATAATTGAGGATACTGGAGATTGATTTTTGGAGGAGAGTTCTGCGATGAATCAAGAAGTTTTTCTTTTTCTCTAAAATGACTGAATAGGCCGGAGTTTCTGCCTGTTTTCATAGTGAGCCCCTTGAGTATTCGTGTAATAATTAATATCTGCTGTAGACCAGGCAATTAGATTCGTCGTAGACTACTCGAAAACCTCCTTCCTTGGAGTGAACAGCACTTGCGAATCAAATTTAATTCATTATTTTGTAAATAATTTTTAATAATTAGAGTTCTGTATATATATATATATGTAATTAAATAAAAATTAAAGTATTCCCATGAACCTAAAAATGGCCTTCTTCTTGAAGCCATTGTAGGTCTAGTAGAGGTCGAGATGTTACAGTATTATAGTAAATTAAATTTGGATTTCTGAAAAGCCTTTTTAATTGTTGACTTTGACCAGTGGTTTTTCTCTTCTTGAATTGAAATTCTATACATTAGTTTGCAACAACAAAAAAATAATCAACAATTTTTCTGTAATGAATTTCTATTAAAGCTCCCAAGAGTTGTCAACAGCAGCCTATAACTCACACTGTGAAGTTCTGCTGTTATTTAACAATTTGTATATTAAAAGCAGAAAATTATAATTAAGTAATTTGTACGTACAGATAATTATTTTTAGGAAATAAAAGTGTCATCTTTCACACATTATGAAGTATCTCAATAGTAAAATAAAATTGATAGCTTTCAATAGACTTCTAATTTTTTTTATTTAATATATCAATTTACAAAATCACTACATGCAAATAAACATTGGTTCAAATACAACTGAACATCAATTTTAACAAGAATGGAATAAAATCAATAAATTTAGTGAAACAAACAATTTATTAAATAGGCTATTTACTACAGTGCCCAAAAAGTAAGGCCCATTATTATTTTTTCAAAAGTGAGCATCATTGGTTGAGTGTCGACCAGAGCGCTTTTCATCTTTAATGCATTCTCTGCCTTCTTTGAACTGTTTATACCACATCTAAATACTTCTTTCTGATATAGGAATATCGTCTGCAACATTCTAAACGTTTCCGAAAACAAAATTTAATGCAAGTTCTTTGCGCAATTAATTCAGACATTTCAAAAATCGCCGGAATCAGTTTTAGCGTCTCACAAAGCCAAGCGTAACTCGAACACTAATGAATATCTTGACACGAAATTTCACACACAGATGTCAAGGACACTGGCAGCAACCTAAAAAAATTTGAAATTCCATAAATCCCAAGAATTTTAAATTGAAAATTAGAGTTACTTTTTGGACACAGTAGTATTTGGTTTTAATACTAAACACATTATTTTCTGAAGTTGCCCTATTGAAAACCGTCCTTGAAACACATTTCATTATGAATGTTTTTTTTTAATGATCTTTTTCTTCCTGTAATTATTTTAGCATGAGCTGGTCATCTGAAATGATGGACCAAATGTAGTAAAACAATAGGCAATCAGTGGAGGTTAACAATTATGAATGTGAATTTTTTTAAAATCAAACTCAAAATTTTAATTCTTAGCTTTATTTAGAACATTTTGCATATAAAGTTCCACATAAATGGAACAAATTATTTACACACGTTTACATTTTACAGAAATAAACATTATACATTGTTATTTAAAGTGAAAAATAAAAATCACTTTGACATGAGTAAATATGAAAATAAAAAATTATGAACGACAAATTAAATCTGAAAATAAACAAGTATACATAAGATACTCTGGCATACAATGTGTCATCTATTCTTGTACAAATGAAAAAAAAAAAAATTCATATTTATAAAACTATTTATCCTTTAGACTTTAAAAAAAGTTTTATAAGAATGAGACCACAAAATGCAATTTACAAGCTAAAGTTATTATTGTTTAAAAGATCTAAACAAAGAAAAACACTTTTGTTAAACATGTGTAAAATAATTATTAAACACATTATAAAAAAATAGAGTTTGAAATAAAAAAAATGTCTTTACTAACTTGCAATGTATCTAAAGAAGATAAATTTTGGTGTGAGAACCTTTGGATACTTGTAATATATTAAAGCAATACTTAATGTTATATCATATGATGGCAAATTTTGATAAATAATGAAATAGCAGTCATTATACATTTATATGCCGATTCAGTTTCTGCAAATTAGTACAAGACATCAATGGTATAATCTTTATGGAAAAAATCCAATATAGGTAGTTAGTAGAGAGTATCTACTAATAATTCCAAAACTCCTTAAACGCTTATTGATGCATGATGTGAAATCATTATAATTTAGATGTACTATGAGTAACTACAGGATCTCATACCGAAATTTACTAACCTATATAATTGTATTGCAGATTAATAAAAACATTTTATCACATTTAGTTTTTGGTTTTTTTCCCAATAATTGACACTCTGTACTTTAAATTAAGAATCTAGAATTGAATAAAAGACAAGAAGGTATACTTATATTTTATTCACCCTCAACTGCACAGTTTAAACATAAGTGAAAGTAGCCAAACAATACTAATGACAAAAAAAAAAAAAAAAAAAAAAAAAAAAAAAAAACCTACATTATTACATTTGCATAAATTTTATTCATACAATTATTGAACATTTACTATATTAGTTCAAGAATATTTATATAATATTATGTAATCCTTTATGAATAACAAGAAAATACTACATTCAATACTCAATACATACAAAATAAAATATGCTATATACATACTAAATGAAGCAAAGAAAAATTCTCAAAAGAAATATGAAATACTATTACTTAACAATAATTATTCATTTTTCCAATTAAACTAAGAAGTATATTCATAAAAATTATTCAACTCTGATAATTTCTAATTCAACTATTGACTTAAAACCAGCAATCAAAATTACTATTTTATGATTTGAAATTAAAATCAAATTCTCAGAAACAATTATTAAGACAAATGATCTTATTTTTATAGCTTTACATGATGTTAAAAAAACTTCAGACACATTTAAATATGTTATATTATTTTAGTAATTAAATTTTGTTATTTTAACAAGTATCAGTCAAATACATTTAGAATATTACAAAGTTATGATACCATTGTAATTACAGCATAATATACAAATTTTACAATGAATTAAATTGCATTCTTCTATTTTTAACAATATTTTAAGTTTGCTAAAATACCATTCATTTTAGTATAGATAAAGACCATTAGATATAATCAGCTAAAATAAAACTACTAACAATAAAATTAAGAAAATATTTTATTCTTGCAATTATGTTCCTTTTCAAAATAAAAAAAATGAATTTTAAAAGAAAAACATATTAACCTTTAACCCACTACACTTTTTACAACTATTTCATTATTAATGATTCTGCTAAAATGTGTATATCAAATAATTTAACTTTTCAAGCAAACAAAGACAAAAGTAGTGATTTGTCATTGTTTTCAATTTTCATCTCTATTGCCTCAGATTTATATATATAAATTGAGAAACATCCAACAATTTTATGCTAGATGATGAAGATACCACCAAAGAATTATTTATAGAGAAAATTACCAAATGAAACTAAGCATTATATAAGCAATACAGTATGTCTTGTCATATTCAGCATATTGGTAGACAAAGAAAAAGTGTGATATAATTAATTACTTTATTTAAGATAAAATGCCAAATTTTTAACAGTAATAAATCAGAATTATAAAAAATGGCATTTTGAAAAATAAAAGATATTTTAATTGACAAATTGAGAATTACTTTTACCTGCTTTATTAACTTCTATATATGTTAATATTAAAAACGAGATCCTTAATCTAGTTTTTGTTACTTAAAAAAAAATGTATCAAAGACCCTAATGCACAATATAACAAGGTACTGTATATGCTTTTTGAAGTAATAGAATAATTTCATGGTACAACATTCTGCAATGCTTTTGGTCAATTTTATATTAAGTTGCCAAAGACTTGAGAACATTTGCATTTGGTACCAAGTTGCCAGCTACTCCATTAAAGGAAAAAAAATTCACTTGATACAATAACTTTAAAAAATTTTGCTCAATGTTTTGGAATTCTCAGCACAGTTCACATTACTTAATAAAATAATGCTTATTCTTTATTAACCTAATAACATGAACATTATTGGTTTTGAACACAGTTACAATAAAAAAAAAAGCATTTATGAATTTAAAACATGGATAAGAATTTTAACATCATCACTCTAATGACAGGACATTAAGTGTCTTTTCAGTTGAGTCTCATTCGAGAACGTTTTTTCACAAAATGTACATCTTAACTGTTCGAAGTTAAAATGGGTTTTCATGTGAGCTTTTAAAGTTGCAGGCGTTTTGAATTTCTTTTCACAATACACGCAGGTGTGTTGGCGAATGTTCTGATGAGTTATCATGTGAGCCTGCAATTTGCTAGGAGTCTTAAACACTTTGTTGCAAATATTGCAAGGCTGAGCATTAATTGATTTATGGTTATCAAGATGTGACTGGAAGTGGTTAACAACATTTGTTTCATAAGGACAAAATTCGCAATGGTACATAGAACCGCGAGTAGCAGGTGGTGGTGGTGGTGGTGGTGCAGATGCTGATGAAGCTGTAGATGTAGGTGTAATAACAGCTGTAGGTTTCCTTTCAAATATTGTAAGTTCAGGTCTCTGCTTTCAAAAAAGGCAGAATCTCTATTGGCACTTCATTTTGAGGTCGTTTATATCTTCCATGTCCTGAAAATGCAAGAAGATAAATAATCAACTAGATGCATTAACTAGATTAGGAACGAGTTATCTGAAAATAAATATATACATTTAAAAAATGTACAATAAAAAAATATAACTGCTAATAAGGAATTTATACATATTACATATTTTGTTATATGCTGCCAGAGAAATGTACTTAAATCTCAAAATAATACTTTATTATAATCTTATAGAAATAATATTTAACAAATTATAACTTATGATTCCCTGCATTTTCAGTTTTCATTCTTCTATTGAAAAATTATTATAAATGGTAAAGTCGTACCACTATTAATAATTTAAAAAATTAAATCAAAAAATTACTGTTGTATTGAAACTAGAATTTTAAAAGTTAATAGAATTTATGTCAATTAAATTCAATCGACTCATTCGCTCTGTTTTGTTTTAATTATTTTTAGTAGAGTTTTTTATATCAATAAAATAATTCTGAAATGAAAAAAAATCTGAAACAAGAGGAGTTTAAATTAACGATAAGCTAAATAAAATTTTAATAAATCAATTATTTTTATAAAATAATCATTGTATAAATCTCTTCAGAGATATAAAAAGAGAATTAGCACTGGAAAAAAAATCCCATCATGGCTTTTTACCTGAAATAAAGAAAAAGATAATTTTAATAAAGAATTAATATAGTAGTTTTATTCATATATATACATATAAATATAAAGATATAAAAAAACTTTATGTCAATCAATAAATATAGAAAAATAAAAACACACACATTGAAACAAATATACAACACAATAATAAATAAAAATAAAAATTAGTATATATACATACATACATACATAATATTTTGAAAAAAAAAAAGTCAAAACACATTGAAAACTTTAAAAGGGGTATACTAGAAATAAAAGCATCATATAACTTAAATACACAAATCAACAATCAATTCATCACAAAGAAAAATTGTAGTACTATTTTTGCTAATAAAACTTTTTCGTATCCAGAAAATATAAATAAAAAATAATATTCAACATAACTATGCATTGAAATTTTTTTTTTTAAATAAAAGAGTAAAAACTACCAAGATTGTGGATTATAGAACTTTCAGATAAAATATAGATAGTTCATAACATAATTAAAGTGCCTTTGTTTACAAGATATAAGCAAGATAATCTTTTACACTATTTTATTACAAAATTTTTTAGATAATTATTTTCAGTTGTCATTCTACAAAGGCCAGAGAATTGAATTCTTGAAATATTGTCAGTTTTTGATTGGGGGGGGATCCAATTTTCCTTCAGAATTCCATCTGCAAATTTCCTGTGAATATATAAAGATAATTTTAATAAAGTGATTAATATAAAAAGGATAATATATATATATATATAAACATGTTTATAAGGTTATAATATTTGGTAAATTATTTTATCTTATATTTTCCATAATGAATTAATATAAACCATCATACTTTTTTATGATTTAACTGTATTATAAAATATCATAACAATTCTTTGCAAATAAGTATACATGGAACTCAAAACTTGAGGAATGAATGAAATTTATTGGAGATTCAATTTTTACAAACTCAAATTAGATTTGTGATATATTTGTCAAAATTTTATACATCAATCAATTTACAAAATCAACATTTACTTCTCAATAATTTATAAACATAAATGATTTTCATTAACTTATTTACATCATATTTTTTGATAGATTGTTTCTTCTGTAAGTCCCTCCCATGCAATTGTTGAGCAATCTGACATTTCTTAATATATGCTAATAGAAAAGCATTTCCATGTCCTTAAATAATGAACAAAGTAAGTATTAACATCATTTATAAATGAATACAAAATAAGTTAAGAAAGAAGACAGAAATAATATATTTAATATCTGGCCAAATATATTTATACCAAAAATGAAAACATTTTAAAAATGGGCATCTTAAAACTAAAAGAAATATATGCAAACTGGTATGAATAATAATTTGTACACAAATTACATTAACTACAATTTTTAATCACGTGGACATTGAGTCCACTAATTTTTATACTTCAATTCAACGCTATTACTTTCGCTTGATAGCTTGCTAAGATCAGCTTTAATTAAAAGTTTTTTTCTTTTCTTGCCTACATAAATGTCCCAAATTTTCCCGAAACAGTTTTTTCATAACAAAGAATTTTTTACAATTTTAAATATGTTGCACTGCCTTAAAATACATTCTTGCACTGTAAATCTAACCATAATCAAGAATAAAATCTATTATCTATTAAATCTATTATCAAAAATAAATTTCATATAAAAATAACAGCATTAAATTAACAAGTACCAGAATATAACAGAATAGCTTAAAATAAGCAAAAACAATTTCTACAATTTAAGAACACAGATGCTATATTTGTAATACATTAAATCTTTTTACAAGCCTCAGTATTAAAGCAGTAAATGTTCTTTGCTTCTGGTTGTATTATTAAGAATACAATTAAATTGCCTCTTTAAAATTTTAGGAAAATAAAAATTATTTTCATAGAAGTGTCAGGTATCAGATTTTTAAACAGAATTGAAAAGTATTTAGATTTTGCCACATAATCTTTTTTTTTCCCCTCTACCTGAGCAGAAAACATTAAACTAGCTTTTATTGGAAGATATAACTTTTTTCCTATAGAAACATAACTCTCCAAAGTTGCTGATAAAACTTTGGTGAAAGACAGTCTCTTTTTTCCCATTATATGTGATTTTATTTTTAAAAGATCTTCAATTATTTGCATATGAAGGTTTTGGCTATAGTTCTCAATGTTAAAGTGACATAATCATCACATTCTCAACTACTTTGAAGGTTTTTTTTATTTTCATTATTTAATGATGCTTCATTTAACTTTCTTAGGCAATCAGTGATTTACCTATTTCTTGGTAATTAAATCTGTTTCATGATATTCTTTCTACACATATCCATATAAACACTTTTTTAAAGCTATGCCAACTGAAACTGTCAGAATTACCATTTTATATTTTTTAAAAATGTGAAGCTTATATTTGTGGAAAAATTAACAATATTTTTAACAGTTTTAGCAAAGAAGAATACAATAGTGTAAAAACTTTTTTTAGAACTGCCAATTTAAATATAAAATGAGATTTAAAAGATATATCAAGAATATGATATTTTAAATGTAAATTATTGATGAGAAGAATACTTAATTATTTTTTATTTTATTTATTTATTTTTTTTTTTTTTATTGAAATTAAAAAAAAAAAAAAACTGTGAACTGTCATATAACATAAAATCAATTATTTACTTAAAAGAATAAATATCTCACATGGGATAATACTAAATTAAATATAAAAACATTAAGAGGAGAACGGGTGAATTTTATTTTAACGATGTTTTATTATAGAATCAGAACAATCATAACACCACAACTGCTTTTCTTCTATTTAAGATTCCATCATATTTTCAACTGACATGCTATTCAAACTACTAAAACTTTATAAAATATCTAAGTGATACAATATCTGATCAAATTAATAAAGCCTTTTTTAACATGTTAAATACTATATTAAGTAATTTATACACGATTTAAAATATAATTCATTGAATGCATCCAAAACGTATACATTACCATTCCGAAAAATACAAATTGCTGAAAAATGATCTTTAAACTAATTTCCAACATTAAAGAGATCAAAATCAACTAACTGAAATAAAAATTTAGTTTTTCACCAAAACAGTAAAATCAAATTTTTGTTTGATTGGCGTGATACGAAAGACTAAGTTGCGGGTACACTACAGTCGGTTGAAGTTAATAAATATTTGAATATATTTGGGAAATATATTTTTAAATATTAGATATTTTCCTCGGAGTTTTCATATTATTTAACCTTTTTCAATACAGGTTATTCTGGAAAAAAATAAAAATGAATGATCAGGCTTCTTATAATTTTTTTGTATAAATTACTTCTTTTGAATGTCCTCCTAATTTTTTAACTGGTCTACTCATCATTGTTGAATACAGATGTCGAGTGCCTGAACGCGAAGCGTTCATCTACTCAATGGTATGTGAAGGCAGTAGGAAAGAAAAGTCATGATAAATAGATAATAGTAATCGTATGAATTGAGAGAAAAAAAAAAAGAAAGAAAGTAAGGAAAATGTAACTGGTCTACTAAATTGACGACGATTTGTATTTCGTGGAGCTCCTTGGCTGCGAAGCAGCCGTTAGCTCCGGTCTGGTAATAGTCCTTTGAAGAATGAAGAACACATTGCTGAGTAGAAAATGGTAAGACTAAATGGAGAGCTTGCCCAATGAAAAAAAAAAATAATAATAATAATTAAATAAATATAAAAATAAATAAAAGAGGGGCGATTTTTTTTTATTGTCATTAAAATTATTAATAGGGAAAAAACATGCAAAAGCGAAAAGTAAAAAGGGAAACATTGATTAAAAAAGAATAAACTAAGAGAACGGTGAGCGAACTGGGAAAAAAGTCAACATATGAATCTAGGTCAGCGCTTTTGGGAGAAAACATTCTGTGGATGAAAAAACTCGAAATCTTGAGCGCGGGAATAATAAACATGTCAGCTAATTAACAGTGAGGTTCGCGGCCGTTTGGAGTTCTTCGGATTGTTTATATCATATTCTGGGAGTCGTTTAAGCAGCTCGTTATCGATATTTGGGATGTTAGTGTAAAAGTTATGCGCTAGCTTAGAGATGAATTGAGGGAGAGTCTGCAAATTTAAAGAGCGATGAATATCGGTGTTGCGAAAGAACCAGCGTGCGTTTATAAGTATACGGAGTGTTTTATTTTGCAGGCGGCTAAGGATGGCGATGTTAGATTTGGCGGCTGATCCCGCGTCTGACTGAACTCGCGTAGAAAAATCTTCTCGAATCAAACTTTGTGAGCAAATAAGGAAATCGGTTTATTTGGATGGGTTGCCGATTTTTGGAGAGTTTGTTTTCATGTCAAAAATGTTAATAATTTCGAAACTGTAAAATTTGGAAAATCTAAATATATTGTCGAAAATGATGCCGAACAAGAACTTTTGATTTGTATGTCACGTGAACACTTTTCCTCTCTTAACTGTAACCAACCGTACTTCGGTTTAAGAACTGTACTTCCTTGTTAGTAGTTAGCCGCGCTAAGATGCGCTTTCTCTGTCTGTATGTCTGTCTGTAAATTTTTGTATCTTCTCGTCATTAATATTCTTAATAAAAAGTAATTGAAAGAGAATATTGGAATTATCTGCCTACTTCCCGACCCTTTGGATACCTCTTAATAATCCTGGAACTGGAATGGTAAGAGAAATTTTATATGAACCTTTCTAGTTTTATTTTGGAGGATTGTTTGGTGAGGTAAAATTTGGCATCCCTGCCGGGATTGTAGTCAGTTAATATTTAGATGAAATACTTTAAATTTTGAAATGGCGAGTGACGAAAATAGTAAAGAGAAATTATATTTGTTAAAAAAGAAACGGAGTGTTTCTAGAACATCCGTTACAAAAATTCTAACAAAATTAGAATCGGAACTATCGAACATTGAAGAAATAGATATTGATAAATTAGAAGAATTAGTTGAAATGCTAACTACTAAACATGACTCGTTGAAAGAGATAGATAACAAATTAGAACCTCTTTACGAAGTAGAAGATATTGAAACTGAAATTGAAAATACAGACGAATATGATGAAAAAGTTGCCCTGTGGAAATTTCGTGCAAAAAAAAAATTCGCTTGTTAAAAAAAAAGAATTGAGTGAAAATAAATGCGAAACACTTTCCGAACAAAATAAAGAATTAAATGAGTCGAAACAAGTGGATAGTGTAAGAGTAAAATTGCCGAAATTAAATATTTCAAAATTTTATGGTGATATCAATCAATGGCTAACGTTTTGGAATAGTTTTGAATCTGCCATTCACAATAATGATTTATTAAATAAAGTAGATAAATTTAATTACCTTAAAGCACATTTAGGTGGTACTGCTTTAAATACTGTAGAAGGTTTTTCTATTTCTGCTTCTACATATGATTCGGCAATTAATTTATTAAAAGAAAGATTTGCAAAAAATGATCTATTGATACATACTCATATGAATAATATTTTAAACATAAAATCATTGAGAAATTCCAACGATATTTGTTCGTTTAGAAAATTCTATGACAAAATTCTAACAGAATTAAGAAGCTTGGAAAGTTTAGATTTGAAAACAGAAAATTATTCCGCAGTTCTTTGCCCAATAATTCTAAAAGCCCTTCCTCAAGATATTCTTATAGAATATAATAAAACTGAGAATGAAAATGCTTATAATAATATCGAAGAACTAATGAAGTTTTTAGCTTTGACCTTGAGATCGAGAGAACGCGCAGCCATGATGAGTAATAATTTCGCAATCACTTCTGATTTTCGACCTCGGCCCTTTTCGCCTCTCGATAAAGTAAACAACCGCGGCTCAAGAAGTAATAAATTAGGCTGGGAAAGAATTCCTTCAGGAGCAGAATTAATTTCGACTAATGTTAAAGAGAGAAATAAAAATATAACTAATTGCGTTTTTTGTGAGTCATCGGATCATCCTAGTTCTACTTGTGAATACGCAATAAATTTGTCTATTGAAGAAAGAAAAATATTTTGATGAAAAAAAAAAGGAGCTTGTTTTAAATGTCTTGAAACTAAAAAACATATTTCTCGATTTTGTAAGAGTAATGTAATTTGTTCCCACTGTTCAGGAAAACATTCTTCGATCATGTGCTTTTCAAAATTTAAACAGAAACAAATTAATAAAAATGAATCTTCAGAAACTACTGTTCTTACCAATCAGTCATCTTTGAATGAAGTTTATTTGCAAACATTAGTAGTTCGAATCCATAATAAAAACTTAGAACATTATATTCGGGTAATTATTGATACTGGATCACAAAGAAGTTATATATCAAAATTTGCTGCTGAAAATATGGGTTTTGATATAAAAGGAGAAGAATTGATTACTCATGGGCTATTTGGAGGAACAGAAATTACTGAACGCCATAACCGTTATATGATACAATTAAGTAGTTTAGATAAAATGAATAATATCAAAATAGAAGTAATGGATCAAAACAAAATTTGTGCATCAATTCCAAAAATTAGAAGTTCAGACTGTATAAATGATTTAAAAGATAAAAAGAATATTTTTGAGTGACATTTCGCCTAAAAGCAAAATTTGCTTGCATGAACAAAATACTAATGAGATTCATGTTTTATTGGGGCCAGATGTTACAGGAAAGTTATTTACAGGAAAAGTGGAATATCTTCCATGTGGATTAGTAGCTGTTCAGACAATTCTGGGATGGACAGTAATGAGAAAAAATTCTGATGCTAAGTTAGATAGTTCTCTTCTTGTTCTGTCATTACACATAAATGATGCTAAAATTACAGACTTATGGAATTTAGATTCGTGGGGTATTTTTGGGATCCTAGTGAAAAGCAATCGAAAGAAGAAATGCAGAAATTAGTTTGGGAACATTTCGAATCAACAGTTAGCAGAGAAAATGACAGAAGGTATATAGTGTCTCTTCCTTGGATAGATAGATGTCCTTCAATTCCTGATAATAAATATTTGGCTCAGAAACGTTAAAATATACTGTTAAAAATTTGAATGCAAACAACTGTTTAGTAGAGTATGAACAAGTGTTTAAAGAATGGGAAGAAGAAGATGTTATCGAAGAAATAGTACCTGATCCAAATTGTTATGAAGTCTCAAGTGTACACTATTTGCCGCATCGAGCTGTCATAAAAGAAAATTCGACTACCAAAATAAGACCAGTTTTTGATGGTTCAGCTCGTGTTAATAACTGTATATCTTTGAATGACTGTATTGAAAAAGGACCCAATCTCATTGAACTGATTCCAACTGTTTTGAATCGATTTAGGTTGGGTAACATCGGTGTCACTGCAGATATTCGTCGAACAGTTTTACAAATATCTTTACATGAAAAGGACAGAGACTATTTACACTTCTTATGGTGGATAGAAGGTGATCCTGAAAATGAAATTAGAAAATTATCTGAAGTAACTTCATGGAAATTTGTACCTGGTCATCAAAATCCAGCTGACCTTCCCTCACGAGGTTGCAATGCCGAAGAATTAGTGAAATCTCAATGGTGGGAGGGACCTAGTTGGCTCTATCAATCTTTTGAAAAATGGCCTACTTCTGAAATGTTTCCTGATTTAGAAGTTGTTAATTCAGAAAAAAAGAAAAGATCTTTAAATATCGAAACTGAAACTTCGATATTTCAATTTTGCTACCATCAAAGCATCATATAGTAGACAAATTATGGGGGAGAAGCATGTTGAACTTTAAGAATGCAGGTAAATAAAGTCTTGATGTCTACGTTACGAGAAAAATTGTTATAAAAAGCAGAAAGACTATTCGTCAAGTTCAAAGAAATGTCTCCGATGCAAAATTTTCCATACATCCTCTTTAATCTATTAGTGCTCCACTCCCCGAAGATAGAATAAGAGAAGCTCAAGTATTCAAGTCATTGGTGTAGATCTGTGTGGACCATTGTTTCTGAAAGACAACAAAAAATTTGGATTGTCTTATTTACTTTGCTATTTTTCGTGCTGTTCATTTAGAACTTAAATTAGACAAGATGAAAGGTGTGCCTTGCAGAGTAGGACTCCACCATCTGACTCCTTCCGTAACAAGTGCCCCGACACTGATGATTCCACATCAGATCCAGTGACTGTCATCGAATCCAGTGATTGTCCTCAATCTATTGACTGTCAACCATATGACAGGTGTGATAATAGTGATACTTATCAGACATCCCGTTGTGGAAGAATCCTGAGATCTCCTAAGCGATTGGACTTATGATTTTGAGTTTCATTATTCTCTTGAAACTCAAAGGTGGGAGAATGTCGAAAATGATGTCGAA
Source organism: Caerostris darwini (assembly GCA_021605075.1). Lineage (NCBI taxonomy): Eukaryota > Metazoa > Arthropoda > Arachnida > Araneae > Araneidae > Caerostris > Caerostris darwini. Next base: position 61,661 of record BPLQ01000194.1, read on the forward strand.
CTAGAACTTTTGATTTGTATGTCACGTGAACACTTTCCCTCTCTTAACTGTAACCAACCGTACTTCGGTTTAAGAACTGTACTTCCTTGTTAGTAGTTAGCCGCGCTAAGATGCGCTTTCTCTGTCTGTATGTCTGTCTGTAAATTTTTGTATCTTCTCGTCATTAATATTCTTAATAAAAAGTAATTGAAATAGAATATTGGAATTATCTGCCTACTTCCCGACCCTTGGATACCTCTTAATAATCCTGGAACTGGAATGGTAAGAGAAATTTTATATGAACCTTTCTAGTTTTATTTAGGAGGATTGTTTTGGTGAGGTAAAAATGCGAATAGCTCTACTGAATTTTTCTCGAAGATGAAGGATGTGTTGATTGTAAGTTAGCGTTTTATCCAAAATAATTCCAAGGTACTTAGCTTTATTGGTTCAGATGATATTCTCTCCGTAGATAGAGACAGTTTGGGTGGGATAATGTTTACGCGAAAAGAAAACAGCTTCGGTTTTAGTAACATTGAGTTCAATTTTCCAATTAGTAAGCCAGGTTTCGAGAAGATTAATATGGCTTTGAAGTTGTTTATCAAGGTAAGTAGTATTTCTGTTTTGTGCAATAATGGCTGTATCATCGGCGTAAAGGCTGAGAGAGGTTTCAGGAGGGACAGGGATATCATTCATGAAAAGAGTGAATAAGTGCGGTGCAAGGACAGAACCTTGGGGAATTCCAGCAGACATTTGTCTAAGGGAGGAATCATGATGTTTGGCACAGAAAACAAATTTACGATTAGAGAGAAAGGAGCAGATTAGGTTAATAAGATGCGACGGGAAGTTATAGTAAATGAGTTTATGAATAAATCCATTAATCCAGACCCTATCAAAGGCTTTAGCAATATCTAGGAAAATGATGCCAGTGGCAGATTTAGTGGCGAGTCCTTGTGCGATGATTTCAGTGACACATAAAAGCTGATGGGTGGTTGAAAGGCTCTTAGCAAAGCCGAATTGATGAGGAGACATAATATTATTAGAATAAATAAAATCAAGATATTTGCAGAGGATGATTTTTTCAGTGAGTTTACTGAGAGTCGGAAGAAGAGAGATAGGTCGATAGCTGGTGGGGTTAGTGGGGTCTTTGCTGAGTTTTAGGATTGGGAGAATGCGGGCAGTTTTCCATTTAGTAGGGAAGTGAGCAAGGCGGAAAATTGCATTAATAATATGAGTTAGCAAAAAGATAGTGGAGGTTGGGAGATTTTTGAGCATTTTGTTAGTAATATTGCTTATACCAGGAGCTTTTTTAATTTTAGTAGATTTAATGTAGTTGATGATATCAGAAGGGGAAGTGGCGTAAAAAATAGTGGGGTAAGGGTGAAGAAAGAAGTTTTGGAGAGAGTCGGAGACCATGTTTTCAGTGTTAGTATCAGAGATGTTGTTTTCAGAGAATTGTTCCTGGTAGTTATCCGCAAGAGGTTCGGCTTTGTGAGAGTCAGTGAGGGCGGTAGAGGGTGAGAGGTCGTTAGAAGTTAGTGCGGGGATGCTAGAACGTTTCTTTTTGAATCTTTTAGCTGTAATCCAAAGGGAGGAATCCTCCGTATTAAGCGCGGCGAGTTCAGTTGCCTAAGTAGATTCATTATAGATTTTGATTTCTTTTCGGAGAATAGCTTGTGCTCTGTTGTAGAGATGCTTGGAGAAAGAGTTGCGATACTTTTGCCAATTTTTCCTTGCTCTATTTCGTTGCGTGATTAGACGTTTGATTGGAGGGGGAAAGAAATAAGTGCTTTTGTTATGAAGAGGTTTAGAAGCAAGATAGTAGGCGATGATGATATAGTAGTGAGATTATCCACAGCGGTTTTGAGATCATTGCTGTTATCAATATTTGAAGGAAACAGGGGAGTGATCTGAGAAAGCTGTTTGGTAAAGGTTTTCCAGTTGGTGGAAACTTTAGGGGGGATATTAAGTGTGATGTAATTAACATTAAAATTGAGAAGAACTGGATTATAATCTGAGGAAAGTTCGGAGATGGAGGTGATATTGTAAGTGTAATGGAAGTTATTAAGGATCGTGAGATCAATAACAGAAGAAGAGTTCAAACCGTATCTGGTGGCGGTGGAGGGTGCAATGATCTCAAAACCAGTGCAGACAGAAAAGTTGAGAAGGTTGATGCCAATATAGCTATTGGTATGACAACCCCATTGGATATGATGAGAGTTGAAGTCACCGGAGAGAATTGAACTGTTGTTGATGGATAGGAGCTTGGATAGTATGGATAGTATGGATAGTAGTGAGATCAGCGAGGAGATCGGATGCGGTGATGCGACAGGGAACATGTATAAAAGCAATGGTGGTGGGGGGAATGTCAGCGAAGTGGACAGAGATGATAGTTGTTTTGATGCTGTTGAGGGAGGTCGTGGGAACTTCGTGATGAGAGATATTGTTTTGGATGAGTATTGCAGTTCCACCTGAGACAGGGTTTTGTGGACCGTCATTACGAAAGAAGTTATAATTTGGAATGAAGATAGTTTGGGTGGGTTTAAGCATATTTTCTTGAAGGAGAATAACATCTGGATTATGAATATGAACAAAGTTTTTAAAATCAGTCAATTTAGAATAGATGCTGTTGGCATTCCAATAGCAGATGTTGAGCCCGGTGAAGGGATCAGACATTAATTTGATTTATTATTGTATAAAGCGGAAAATCGATGCAATATAGTAAATAATTTGTCTTCTTTAGTTTCAGCAGCTTGCATGTTAATGAACATTGATTTCATTCCATCGCTAGCGAAGAGTTTTGCAAATTCTTGCAAAATAAAAAGTAATTGAAAAATTTCTGTATTATTAGTAGCATCAGTTTGAATTTGGGGGATTTGAGTAGGAGTGATTTTCGGAGGAATTTGAGGGGTGATGTTGCTGGCAGCGATATTGGCGTAAGAGAAGTGTAGCGACACCTATTGATGGAAAATGGAATACAAATTGAACGACTTCTACTTTCACTGTTAAAAAGGGAATTTTCCCGCTAGAATAAAAACAGAACGTAGTTGGCGTTAGAAGTAGAATAAACATGTCGTAATTGTGAAAATTGATTATCTCTTTTATTTTGCCGTCTGGATTTTAATAACACTACGCAACCTTTACAATACCGCCACATACTTGGTGACCCGTGAATTGTTTGCAAACAGTGAATTATTTACAAAATGACTGAATCTCATGAATCGGCGAAAAAAGATGAAGTAGCGCGGGTAAGTGTCAAAATACCTCCTTTTTGGGCAGAAAAACCAGAAATATGGTTCTTTCAAGTTGAAGCACAGTTTTTAATTTGTGGAATAACAGCCGAGGATACAAAATTCAACTACTTAGTTTCGCAATTAGAACCGAAATTTGTTGAAAGTTTATGGGACATTATAAGTGATGATAATAGAACGAAATATACCGCTGCGAAAGAACGTTTGCTGAATACATTTAAAGAAAGCGAAAATAAGCGTCTTCAGAGACTGCTGACAGGACTTGATTTGGGAGATCTTAAACCCAGTCAACTTTTACAAAAAATGAAAAACCTGGCTACTGATGGAATAACTGATAAGGTACTAACAACATTATTTCTACAAAAAATGCCTGATTCCGTGCGGAATATTTTACTAGTTAGTGATGAAGGAATTGAGAAACTCTCATTAATGGCGGATCGTATTCTTGAAATGCAACCAAAACAAGAACTTTACTGCTTAAGCAATAATGTTTCATCAGGATCAGATGCCATAACTGAGTTACGACAACAAATTACATCTTTGGAAAATAAACTTGAAAAACTGAGTGTCACAAGGAATTCTCGTTCCCAATCAAGAAATAGAGGTCGATACTCTTCTTCTCATCGAAGTAAGTCTCGCAATCGCTATTACAATCCTTCTGGCAAATACTGTTATTACCATTTTCGTTTTCGAGAAAAATGTTTTCCTGATAAATGCAAAGCTCCATGTGCATGGCAAAAACAATCCTTCGGAAAACCAGAATCAGCAACAGAATTAACGGCAGACTCTGCTGCTGAAAATACAACACATTGCCGTCAATACCGTCTATTTGTCAACGACAAAAAAACGGGTTTACGCTTTTTGGTTGATAGTGGAGCGGACGTAAGTCTTATTCCTTATACTTCTAAACACAAATTTATTAGTGACTATAAATTATATGCTGCAAATAATACTGCAATCGATACTTTTGGTACAGAAATTTTAAATCTTGATCTAGGTTTACGCCGAGAATTTCAATTCCCATTTATTGTGGCCAAAATTAGTAAACCTATACTAGGTGCAGATTTTTTAAATAAGTTCAATTTATTAATTGATATAAAGCATAAAAGATTAATTGATGGTGTAACTAACCTTGCAGTTTATGGTGACATTGCACCCATCTCTATTAATGAAAGTGTAAATACAACGAGCAGCTTATGTAAATATTCTGATTTATTTTCTATGTATCCCAATATAACAAAACCAAATTTTCTTGTTTCAAATGTTAAACATAATGTAAAACATCATATTATAACTAAAGGACAACCTATAAATTGTAAAGCAAGACAATTAGATCCAAAACGGTTGGAAATAGCTAAAAGAGAATTTAAATATATGCTAGACAATAACATCATTAGTCCATCTAGCTCAGAATGGGCAAGTCCATTACATATAGTAACAAAGAAAGATGGTTCTTTTCGTCCGTGTGGTGATTATAGAAGATTGAATGATTTAACTATACCTGATCGATATAACATACCTCGAATCCAGGATTTTCAACATATTTTAACTAATAAAACTATATTTTCTAAAATTGACATTACTAAAGCATATTATCACATTCCTGTAGCAGATGAAGATAAGGCAAAAACTGCCATCATCACACCTTTTGGACTTTATCAATTCAATGTGATGAGTTTTGGTCTCAAAAATGCCCCTGCAACATTTCAAAGGTTTATAAATGAAGTTCTTTATGGTCTAGACTTTGTGTTTCCATACTTAGATGATGTGTTGATCGCCTCTTCTTGCGAGGAAGAACATCGTTCACATCTTAAAATAGTTTTCCAGCGTTTAGATAAATATGGTCTACGGATTAATATTAGCAAATCAGTTTTGGGAGTACCTGTAATAGATTTTTTAGGCTATCAAATATCTGCGGAAGGTTCACAACCTCAACCTCAAAAGATCAAAGCTATCATAGAATATCCATTACCAGAAACTATGCACGAATTACGTTCCTTCTTAGGAATGATCAATTTTTATCGTAATTATATAAATAATGCCGCAAAAACTCAAGCCCCTCTACATGAACTTTTGAAAGGATCTACAAAAAAGATCGACGCAAAATACCATGGACCGATGAAACTAGACAAAGTTTTGAAAAATGCAAACAAGATGTTGCTCAAATAGCGTTAATGGCATATCCCAACTCGGATTACCCTCTGGCACTTCTCACAGATGCATCTGATTGGGCTATTGGATCAGTTATTCAACAAAAAGAACCAAATGGATGGAAGCCAATTGCATTTTTTTCTAAAAACTTAATGATGCTCAGAAAAATTACAGCGTTTATGACCGTGAACTTTTGGGTATATATTTATCCATTAAACATTTTAAGCATTTACTTGAAGGTCGAGATTTCGATATTTATACTGATCATAAGCCGTTAATATTTGCTTTTAAGCAAAACAATGATAAAGCCTCCCCCAGACAACTAAGACACCTACAATATATCTCACAATTCTCTACTAACCTATACCATATCAGTGGTCGAAACAATGTGGTAGCAGACAGACTGTCTAGAATTGAGGACATCGATTCACCTATTGTCGATTATGACTTGATAGCTGATGCACAAATTAATGATGATGAACTGCAACAATTGAAATTACATTCCAAATCATTACATTTTAAAGAACACCAATTGCCATCAGGAAAGCTCTTGTATTGTGATACCTCTACTTCCAGTATCAGACCATTCATACCAAAAAATTTTCGAATGACAATATTTAATACAATTCACAGTTTAGCTCATTCTGGAATTCGAACTACTGTAAAAGAAATAACTAAAAGATTCATTTGGCCAAATATGAAAAAAGATGTTAAACAGTGGACTCAAACTTGCATCAACTGTCAGAAAAATAAAATAACTAAACATACAAAATCAGAATATTCACAATTTCAAGCACCAGATGAGAGATTTAGTGTCGTTCATATAGATTTAATTGGACCTTATTCACCTTCTAATGGATACACATACTGCTTGACGTGTATTGATCGGTTTACCTCTTGGATGGAAGTGGTACCGTTATCAAATATCACTGCAGAAAGTATAGCAAAAGCTTTTATGAGCATTGGATTACCCGATTTGGTGTACCTACTTGTGTTATTACTGACAGAGGCACTCAATTTATTTCAGAACTATTTCGAAGTTTAGCTGCGCTATGTGGTGTTAAAGTAAACCATACGTCTTCTTACCATCCTCAGAGTAATGGAAAAGTTGAACGTCTTCACCGTACCTTGAAAACAGCTATTAGATGTCATAACAACGTTCGTTGGACGGACACATTACCAACGGTTCTTATGGGTTTGCGAGCTGCTCTACATGAGGACTCTAAGTATACAATAGCTGAAATGGTTTATGGAAAAACTATTAAATTACCAGGCGAATTCTTTGAAGAATCCAAATTGCCAATATCTGATGATAATTTTGTAAGCAATCTTCGAAAACAGATGGCCGACTTAAAACCATACCAATCCAAAAACAAATGTAAACAAAAGATCTTCATTCCAAAAGATTTGTACACATGCTCACATGTATTTCTGCGAATTGACAGAGTTAAAAAACCTTTAGAACCCCCATATGAAGGACCCTATTTGGTATTGCAAAGATCCCCGAAAAACTTTCTTCTATCAATTAAAAATAAACAAGTTAATATTTCAGTGGATAGATTAAAACCGGCATATGTGTTACAACCTAATGAACTTCTGAATCCAACATCATCAAATGATCATACATCTGTGCCGAGTGAACAAACATTTATACCAAGTCAGCAAGTTGCACAACCAAATACAACAACACGTTGTGGAAGACAAGTAAAACTTCCTGTTCGTTTCAATGACATTATTGACTTTTCTTCAAAATTATAATTCATCCATGTCCATTTTAAAAATTAACTTGATTTATTGTATGTAAATGTTTATATGTAATTGTATTTGTAATTATTTTGTACAATTTCAATTTGTATCAATGTGTATTTGTTCGCTATTATTTGTATAGATATATTAATTCTTCTACCATTTTCAAAGTAACGTAACTTTGTTACTGGTAGGGGAGTGATGTAGCGACACCTATTGATGTAAAATGGAATACAAATTGAACGACTTCTACTTTCACTGTTAAAAAGGGAATTTTCCCGCTAGAATAAAAAATAGAACGTAGTTGGCGTTCGAAGTAGAATAAAGATGCTGTAATTGTGAAAATTGATTATCGTCTTTTAATTTGCCGTCTGGATTTTAATAACACTACGCAACCTTTACAATACCGCCACAAGGTAATAAAGAGATTAAGACAGAATAAGAGGGGAAAAAATCACATACCAATGAGGAGAAATAGCAGGTTTCATTTTGAGGGGGAATTCTTGGTTTGCTAAATTGAATAAAGTGGTCGATTGCCTGAACGCGAAGCTACTCAATGGTATGCGATTGAAGTAGGAAAGAAAGTCAGGATGAACAGATAATAGTAATCGTATGAATAAAGAGAAAGAAAGAAAAACAACACATTGTGGATAACGCGCACGATCAAACTGTAGCTGTAATGAGAGGTAAGTTTCTCTGTGCTGGAGTGGCAACAGGCAGATGAGGAAAAGAAAATGGATGACGCAGTTGTGTTCAATGTAAATGGCGAAAGAAATATCTTGTAATATGTTTATTTGTGATGTGCGGTTTTGCTTAAATATATCGTATTGATGTTTTTCTTCAGGTTGTCCTCAATGAACAAAACTCCCTACATTTAATTCACAAACAATCTTTATAGAAACAACATTTCTGGCGCCCCCGGGTGGGCGAGTTTTGTTTCGGAGTGTGATAACGGTAAGAAACTGGAATTTCCATTTTGAAGTCATTGATATTGTTATATATTTATCATTGAATGCATGAAGATAGTAAAGATGGAAATTATTAAACGAAATAAAACAGCAAAGCGAGCTGCATTTACAAAAGCTTACACCAAATTAGAGAGTGTGTTGATAAATGAAAATGCTAACGCAGAAGAAATTGAACTGTGTTTACATTTGCTTAAGCAAAAAACGGACTCATTAGAATTAACACATAATGAGTATTTGGATACTTTAAGCGATGAAACAGAATTCAAAACTGAATTTAATATTGTAGAAGAATATAGAGAAAAGGCCTTGAGCATGGAATTTAAGTCTAAACGAGTATTAGAGAATATTAAGAGCAAACAAAATAATAATGGAAGTAGTAATTTTGGCGATAATTCTCATTTGGCGATGTGCGATAATCCGTATAAAGTGATTTCTCCACGACTTCCTGAAATAGAACTGTATAAATTTGGCGGTGAATTAAGAGACTGGTTAACCTTCTGGAATCAGTTTAAAAACATACACGAAAATGAAAATTTAACTAATTGTGATAAATTTCATTACTTAGTACAGTCGACAAAAATTAAGTCAGAAGCTAGAGAGCTTATTGAATCTTTTCCCATTACTGATGAAAACTACCCTTTGGCGATAGAAAGCTTAACTGAAAGATATGGACGAAAAGAACTATTAATTGATTTTTATGTGCGAGAATTGTTAAAACTTGTTTTAAATAACGCCACTAAAAAGAAACAAGATTCTTTAAGTGGTTTATATAATAAGCTTTCTACTCAACTTCGAGCTCTAAGTAGTTTAGGTGTAACTACAGATCAGTGCGGCATAATATTATATCCATTAGTCGAAAGTTCGTTACCGATCCATATATTGCGATCATTTGAAAGGCAAAGAAAAAATATTGAGTCTGAACAGAATATATCAGCACTTGATGCTATAGTTTCGTTTCTAAAGAGCGAAGTGCAATCAGAAGAAAAAATAAAATTAAGTAGATCGGACATAATTCCATCGGAGCGCGAATGTAAACATTTGGCAGAGAGCCAACGCTCGCAACACTTGGCACAGAGCCAACGCTCGTTTCTTCCATCTGCTAATGAGTTGTTTATACAGGACTCAAACGAAATGTGTGTGTTTTGTCTAAAGAACCATGCAAGTCGCGTTTGTAAAAGGGCGTTTTTTATGCCATTAGAAGAAAAGATCGCCATAATAAAAAAGAAAGGATTGTGTAGAGTCTGTTTGGCTAAAGGTCATATTGCCTATCAATGTCGCTCTCAAATAACGTGTCAATTGTGTTCTAAAAGACATTTAAAGTTCATGTGTCCAAACATTGGATGTAATAAGTCTGATTCACCCAAACAAGATGTAAATGACAAAAACATTAATGAAAAAACAGTTGATTCTTTACATTCTCGTGCAACGAATGAAGTTATATTGCAAACTCTTGTTGTAAATGTACATGGCGTCAAGAGAGAGCGTAAAGCTAGGGCTATCATCGATACCGGATCGCAAAAATCGTATATTTTGAGATCTACTGCTGAAGAATTAGGTTTTAATTTGCAGAGGGAAGAAGAATTTTGCCATTCCTTATTTGGCGGAACGAAAACAAGGATGTATAAACACAAGTGTTACAAAATTTATTTGAGTAGTCTTGATGGTAACTATACTTGTAAATTAGATGCTTTAGATCATGATGTCATTTGTAATGACATATCTAGTGTAAAAAATGGTTCTTGGATACAAGAATTAAGAACTAAAAAGATATTCTTAACCGATATTCAAGAAAACGCAGGTCCCATTGAGGTACTTTTGGGTGCAGACGTTGCCGGTAAATTAATTACTGGTCGACGAGAAGAATTAGAGACAGGCTTAGTAGCATTAGAAACCAAGTTAGGTTGGACTTTGATGGGTAAAGTACCCCGATATATTGACAAAAAAGATGCAAGTATGAATATCGTAACCATGTTATCTCAAGCAGATGTTCCTGTTTCTTCCCTGTGGGATCTGGAACTACTTGGTATACGGGATCCCATTGAGCAAAATTCAAGAGAGGAAACGGAAAAAGCTGTTATGTTTCACTTTATAGAAACAGTTCGACAAAAGGAAGATGGAAGATACGAGGTCCATATGCCTTGGAAAGTGGATCGTGAATTTCTAACAGACAATTACGAGTTGTGTTTGAAAAGACTTGAATGTGCTACCAGGAAGTTGGAAAAAATTGGTTTTAGAGAAAAGTATCATGAAGTCTTTAGAGAATGGTTAGAAGAAGGAGTTATTGAGGAAGTTCCTGTAAAGGAGTTATCTGTTGGTAGCCATTACCTTCCACACCGACCCGTCATCAAAGAAACATCCACAACATCTTCAATGAAGATAAGACCGGTCTTTGATGCCTCTGCTAAGATCCATAACCATCCGTCATTAAACGACTGTTTGGAGACTGGAAATAATTTAATTGAATCAATTCCTTCTATTTTGGCGAGATTTAGACTGAAACCAATCGGTGTAATCTCCGACATCAGAAGGGCTTTTCTACAAATATATTTACATGAGAAAGATCGAGATTTCGTAAGATTTCTTTGGTATGACAATGAGGGTAATATACGAACTTACCGTCATGCTCGAGTTGTCTTTGGTGTCACCAGCAGCCCTTTTCTGTTAATGGCTGTCATTAATTACCATTTATCAAAAGAATCAATAAAAGAACGTTACTCTGAAGAATTTCTTAAAAAATTACAAGAAAGTTTTTATGTAGATAACTGTGTAACTAGTGTACAAAATAATGCAGAACTAAAAATATTCATAGAATCTGCAACTAATGTAATGAAAGAAGGAATGTTTGATCTCAGAGGATGGGAAAGTTCTGCCATCTCTGCATCTTCAGAAAGTACAAGATCACCAGTATTAGGACTGATTTGGGACAAAAATTTAGATACCTTAGAAATAGACTCAGAATCTTTGGAATTTGATGAAAGAGAAAAGATAACTAAAAGGAAAATACTTTCACTGGTTAGTCGAGTGTTTGATCCCATAGGTTTCCTTGCACCTGTTATGATTCAACCTAAGATTTTGTTGCAAGCTACTTGGAAGACCAAAGAATCATGGGATGATGAAGTGAACAATGAAATTAAGAAGCAATTTTTAAAATGGATAAAACAACTGAAATACTTCAAAAATATAAAAATTCCCAGATGGTTAGGTGTGATGAAGGAATCCAATTTAAGTATCCATACTTTTGTCGATGCCAGTAAGACAGCTTATGCGGCATGCATTTTCTTAAGAAGTGAATCCAGTATGGGCTCAGTGACCGTTCAATTACTTCAAGCCAGGTCACGAATAACTCCAATGAAGACTATTACTATACCACGTCTTGAATTAATGGCCGCTACCATCGGTGCTAGGCTGTTTAGTTCTGTGACCCAAGCTCTGAAACTTCCCAACGTCAAGGTTTACTTTTGGACCGATTCTTCCACAGTTCTTACGTGGATAACTAGTCGAGAACAGTGGTCAGTATTCGTTACCAACAGAATAAGTGAGATAAGAAAATTAACAACTTCAGAAGATTGGTTCCACATTCCAACTGACCAGAATCCAGCAGACATTTTATCAAGAGGTTGTGGACCTAAACAACTTCAGAAACACAAGTGGTGGCAAGGGCCAGCCTGGTTGAAGAATTCGAAGGAGCAGTGGCCAAAATCAACTGTAAATATTAACAAGAAAGAAGTAGAGACAGAGAAACGGAAGTCAGTCATCTCTGCTAATAACACAGAGCTAGAGTCAATTTCATTACAGTTGGCCAAAAGATTTTCTAGGTTTTCAAAGATGATTAGGGTTATGGCTTGGATACTTCGTTTTCAACCAAATGCCAAAAACTTAAGAAAATGTACGGAACTTAAAAATGAAGAATTGTTAAATGCACAAAAGATTATTTTCCGTGTAATACAGAAGGAATGTTACTCTAATGAAGAAACACGGAAAAATTTGAAAGGTTTTCTAATATTTGAAGATGAAGAAGGAATTTTACGATTAAAGTCCAGATTGATAAATGAGGAAGAATCGAAAGATTTTATTTCTCCAATAATTCTACCATCGAAACACCTGGCAGTGAGAAGATTCATAGCACAAGAACATCTTGTTAATAAGCATGCTGGGACATTAACTCTACTGACTATTTTACGTGAAAGATTTTGGATAGTGAAAGGGAAAAGGACTGTCCGGAGTGTTATCAAAGAATGCTTAACATGTAAAAGGCAAAAGATGAAACATCTTGAGGTACCTTTTCCGCCTCTTCCAAAAGACCGAACAGAAGTAGCAGCAGTTTTTCAAGTATCGGGTGTGGACTTAGCTGGACCTCTGTTAACTAAATCTAAACAAAAGGTGTGGATAGTACTTTTTACTTGCGCCGTATTTAGAGCTGTCCATCTAGAACTAATACCTTCACTTGGTACCAATGATTTCATCCAAGCTATGCGTAGGTTTATTGCCAGAAGAGGACGAATTTCTGTGATGTATTCAGACAATGGTACTAATTTTACAGGACTAAACAACGCTTTGAAACAATTAGATTGGACTAAAATTGAAAGTGAATTTAGAGTCAACGAAATTCGTTGGAAATTTAACCCACCCTCCTCTCCATGGTGGGGAGGCTTCTGGGAACGCTTGATTGGAATTTTAAAAGATCTTTTAAGAAAAAATCTTGGACGCTCCTGTTTGTCTTACGAGGAATTGCAAACTCTCGTCTGTGAATGCGAATCTGTCATGAATAGCAGACCATTAACTTACATATCCGAGGAACAAGAGCTGAAAACCTTGACCCCCTCAATGTTTCTTCAGGACATTTCATTAAATGATGTTCCTGATTTAGATCAAATTGAAAAGACTAATATTGTTTTGAGGTGGAGACATATTCAAAGGGTTCGTGAAAATCTAAAACAAAGATTTAAAAGAGAGTATCTGGGTTTCCTTCGTTCTTCAGTTACCAGAAGAGAGGATAAAATAAATGTAGGTGACATAGTATTAATTGGTACAGATGATAAAAAAAGGTTGCATTGGCAGCTAGGGAGAGTGCTGGAACTCTATCCAGGAAAAGATGGAATCATCAGACTTGTGAAACTGCGAACTGAAAAGGGAAACTTATTAAGACCAATCCAACGACTGTACCCTTTGGAACTGACACCAAACTATGAGCAAGTCGTACCGGAAACTCAGAAGGTTCCGGAAGTGGTAACTGAATACCCTGAGCTTAATACTGACTCTAATGAAACTGTTCCCGTGTCTCGCTCAGGACGAGAAATAAAACCAGTTAAAAGACTGGATTTATAAACTTTTGAACATTGATTTCAATTTTTATTACATTATTCTGAAATATTTGTATTGTTATTTGTACGTTTTGTTTCTCAAATTGTATGAATATTTTTTTATGTTTACTGTTTTTGAGTTTGTATCCCCAAACTCAAGGTGGGGAGAATGTCGCGCGCACGATCAAACTGTAGCTGTAATGAGAGGTAAGTTTATCTGTGCTGGAGTGGCAACAGGTGAGATGAGGAAAAGAAAATGGATGACGCAGTTGTGAATGGCGAAAGAAATATCTTGTAATATGTTTATTTGTGATGTGCGGTTCTGCTTAAATATATCGTATTGATGTTTTTCTTCAGGTTGTCCTCAATGAACAAAACTCCCTACATTTAATTCACAAACAATCTTTATAGAAACAACAGGAGTGTATATAAAAGAACAAATTCAATCGTAAGAACCGAAGAACTAGAAAGAGAGTTAAGGCCAATAGGGAGGAGTGCATTATCTAAAATTTAACTTTTTTTTCTTATTTGATTGAAACTCGCATATCTTTAGACACTTTTGAATTTAAATGAATCATTTATTTCTTACTACTATACATTTCACATAATTCGTATTTCAAATAACTGCATATTTAATGAAAGTATATCACGCCAAAACTAAATTCAGATCACAAATTAATGTTTTTCAATTAAATTACTTAATTCCTATTTAAAAAAATCCATTAAAATCGATAATATTTTACTGATAAAGCTATTCAATATTTAAAATGCGAAACTGTGCAAAGGATAAAGAAAAATTTCTTGTCTTTAAAAATTATACAAAATGTGTTAATAAATATATGCATTTTGACATGACAAGCAAAAATAAAACTTTTTAATTCCATTCTAATTCTAATTTTCTTTTTAAATTTAATGTATATCTTATCATTAAATTTATTACAATACGTTACATTTATGTATAACACTTAATGTCCCTCGTTCTTCTAACAATTAAATAGGCACGCCATAGTGTAATCAAATGTTAGTGCTTGGTATTTGTATACCGAATCCATATTTTTGTACCATACAAATTTGATCAATATCGAACCCGTATTTTCGGTATCATACGTATTATTTGAAGTTCAACAAACAAACTTTGATGAGCTTTCGTACAGTTTGAGTTGGATGTTGATTCGATGCATGAAAATGAATGTTGCGTAACACGCAGTTTCGTACTGATTCGTTCATACAGATTCGAACTATAACTACTTTCGGCGTTAAGAGATTGTTTTTGTGTCTAATATTTATAATTTAACATTTGTCTTTGTGGCTTGGTCACCTTAAAGTACTTTTCACAAGGTTTTGCGTAGCATCATTCTCTTTTACCTCTCAATTTAAGCGTGTTAAATCACATTTCCTGTAGTAAAAAGGAGGTTCAGATTTATTAAAATACCACATTTTTAAAAATATGTCATGGGTTCAACTCCGTTTTCATAGATCCAAACTTAAATGTCTGAGTATTTTTGCTGTCAGAAGTCAAATATTTGCTAATTTGTTATTCGTACATCCACTATATATATTGTCTAATTACATATAAAAAAAAAAAATTCTTGATTTTTTAATTTGAGTAAAAATACATTGCAATTTATGTATTGCAAATGAAAAATCAACTGCATAAAATGACAGTTGACAATCACATTTAAGAATAATGGATGAGGGATAAAATTTACCTTTGTATGGGTGTTTAGGGGGCGATAACCAGATTTATTGTCATTAAAGAGGATACAAAGGTAAAAGGTTTGAAATCTACTATTACAGATAATTTTTGTAATATATCTGGTTTTTGTAATATAAAAGTCACATATATTGCAACCACTTGTTATAAATATGTGAAGCTACTTAGTTGATGGGTGGAGACAAGCTTCAAGAAAAGTGGCATATATACAGTGATATATTGGCCCTGGATATTCACATACTTGGTATGTCGTAAAAGCCGGTGCAGTTCAAAATCCAAATTGTTTTTTTCTTTAGTAGACAGTGCATCTCCTATCATTTAAACTAATGCATATGTTCCAAATAGAATTCCATAGTTCACTTTTTGCTACTTTATCAGGTACCTATTATATGTCTTTTAAAAACTGCAACTGAACGAATATGTGCTGGCGTTTTAATGAGCCCTCTATTATCCAAAACTAGCTGTATTACATCCACTGATAAGTGAGGCAGATAGCTGTCAATAATGACCAACAAAAGCCTTTCAATACCAGTTAATTTGATAAATGTTGTTTTTATGAAGTGCAGAAATATTTCTAATATCATCCAATCAAATTTACTGACATTGTATGTTGTATTGGAGTAGCACTTACGTGCCTACCATTCATCTAATACTTTGGTAGATTTAAAAATAATATGAGTTTTAAAATTTGTGAATTAACAGACAAGCATGCTGGTTCAGAAATATTTGTCATATCAAAACCAGTAGTTCTATGAGAGAGCTTGTCGAACTTCACCCAGAACATTTATCTTTGAGGGCGGTCATGGTTGAAACTCATTTCATTTAAGTTAAATATTTGATCTGCTTTTCTCAACATCATGTGGTTTTATATTTTTTAGGCAGTAATGAAACAAAGGAAGTATTATATCTGGAGTAAGCATTACAAATTACATAGACTTGATTTCTGCTAAATTAGAAATATCTTATACCATTTCTTAAATTGAGAAACCAAGCTTTCTTAAAACATCATTCTTGAACTGTGTTTTGATTCCATTAACACTCACATGTTCAGCCACAAAGTTGAAAGACAGCCCTATTTGGCATTCACTTTTGTGATTTTTCCTATGGTTTCTTTATCTTGAAGTGGCAAATCTGTATTCCTACCTAGTGCAACGTTTTTGTCTGTGTTACTTAGATGTATCTAAATTGTTATTCTAAGTATGTAGCAGATGCTGATTCACTTTTTTCTGCTCAAACGAATTCTTCAAATCTTCTTCACTTTCCTAACTTTTTGGTTTTTAATTTCTCATTTTACTAGATCTTGATTGTAAGTGTATTTCTTTCAAATTCACTTGCAAAGCAAAAAGTAGCACTGGATAACTGTAGGCTTAATCTTAAACTTCATGGCAACAATAAATACTAAAAACATTTAACCAATAAAAGAAATTAGCTCTTTTTAGATTACTTGTATAATGAGATAAATTTTCATTCTTACCTTATTCTTTCAGAATTAAGGAATTAATGCAAGTGTATATAACATTTTTATTTTATGAAAGTTTTCATTTTAATTGGATTTACAAATTATAAAACTTCTTACAAACTTTTCACTACAAAAACTCTTACTCTAAAAACTTGCATTATGCCATGCTCTGCAAAAGCTCCTTCACATGAGCTACCTCAAAAATGCTCAGTTAACAATATGGTAGACCTTGTGAGGATATCAACATTTTTCTTTAATTTGTATATTTTGCTTAAAAAGAATGCTCTCATAACTGCCCTACCTTATAATGAAATGAAGCAGTTATAGTAACCCTGGTAAATCAAATAATTTATTGCAATAACTAACTTTAATATCTGTATAATTCTCTTGAAAATGGTAAAATCTCCAACATTAACAAAAAAAAAAAAATTTTTTTTTTTTTTTTTCTAATTTGCTTGTATAATTTAAAAATTAACATCAGGTAAACTGAGCTTCAGGTTTTAAGTAGCTTTTGCATTGCTTATCAGCTACTAAAACCATTTTTTTTCTAAATGAGTATACCTACATTGTGTAAATATTATGTTAAAATAGCACATCTTAGTGAATTGAGTTATAGAACTGAAACACATAGAAATTCTAGGACCTTGCCATACTTGCCTCTTGTCATAAGTCAATTAGAATTACCTTAAGTACACAGTTTTTTTGTTTCTTTTATATATGTTTTCATCAAAAAAAAAAAAAAAATCTAAGAATACCCATAATATATGAGAATACACAGCAATATAAAGAGAAATATTTATTTTAAATTAAGAAACATTATTAAGTACTTTACAAATTTTACAACAATTTTTTAAGTACAAATTTTAAGTACTTTATAAAAAGTACCTGAGGAAGGAAAATAAGATTTATTTAAAGGCTATTTATTTATTTATTTTTTGAATTTTTTAGAAATTAATTCAAAATTTGATGTTCTAAATTCAAATTTTTTAATAATAATTTTGATATTTTTTTTTCCAAGTTCAATTTATTTTAAAATTCAAGAAATTAATCAATAAAATTTATTTTCAGAAGTTTTTCTTTGAAAATTTTATGTGATAATATGTGTAAGTATTTAGGATTAAAAAAAAGAAATGTAAAATTCATTGGACTGCTCAGAATAATATTTTGTTATTAAATAAATTTTGGCATGATTTTTCAAAAAGTTTTCTTAAGACAAATGAATTTACTATGAAATACTGCTATTTTATGATTGAAATAATTTCAGTTTTATATATGTTGCTTAGTTTGCCTTTTATTATTATGAAAAGAAACTTATTATTTTGAAAAGAAACTACTTATAAACTATTATTTTGAAAAGAAACTACTTATTTATAAAAGAAAATAAATTATAAATTTTAAAATGTTTTTAACAAGTAAAAAATTTTAAAAGGAAGTTTAGCTGTTATTGTATTGTTTTTATCTTATTCATTTGATATTCTTTATTTTTACAGGAATATTTTCCATTTTAATTCATGAGATGGATGTAAAAACTGTGGTCCAATTGTTATAATTGGCACACATATACTTACTGCAATTATCCAATATCACAGTAATTATATGTGTGTAATAAATATCAATTAAAAACGTCTTTTGATTCCACTGGAATGAGCAAAGTTTATCGAAGCATTTAAAGGCTAATTTTTCCTCAGAAATGAATAGATATGAAAAATATTTTTAAATTAATTCTCATTAT
This sequence comes from Caerostris darwini, assembly GCA_021605075.1. Classification (NCBI taxonomy): domain Eukaryota; kingdom Metazoa; phylum Arthropoda; class Arachnida; order Araneae; family Araneidae; genus Caerostris; species Caerostris darwini. The sequence continues at coordinate 79,958 of BPLQ01000194.1, forward strand.
ATTCTTATTTTTAAAAGAATTCTTATTGATTTGAATAATTTTAATGTTGATAAAATTTTAGATTGATTCATATTATAAAGCTTTTTTATTTTTGTATGAATGCTGAATAATATTTTTAATAATGGAAAATGGTTTCAAAACATTTTAAGATAGAGATAATTTAAAGATTGCAACTATAGTTTTCAAACATAATTCTTCTTTTTTAAAAAAATTTTGTAGTTTAGAAATGGAACTATTTTTTCAATAGAAGAATACATCTGGATATATTATTTTAATATAGATATTTAATATGTTATGAAATATTAGTATTGAAAAGATTTTTTTTAAAAAATCTATACCTACTCTGTCAGTACTCTGAAATTCTATCATTACCATCGTCACATGTTTACCCATAATAGTGAAAACCTTTTTCAGTATTCAGAATGCAATCAAAAATGTAAAAGAAAAAAGTACCTAGAGACACTTTTTGAAGTACATTAAAAAATTATATTTTTTTAGAAATTAAATTTATATATATTATGTATTGCTTATATTGTTTATTCTTAATGCTAATTTTGATGATTAGTTTTAAATTGGGAATTTTTTACCATTTTCATTAAAGTTTTTATTAGTATTTTGTATTTCATATTGTGAAATTTGCTGACAGTGCTTATTTTTTTCTTTAATTGTATATTAACTCATACTTTATACACATTTAAATCTAAAATTTAAAAAATAATGTTCATGAAATATAAAAACATATTATTCAAATATTAATAAAATCAACATTTATACATATTACATAGAAAATAATAAAATTATTTTCTAGTACTTTTTTAAATTTAATTTAATTTTTTATTTATTAGAAATATGAAAGAAATTTATTATATTTTATATTTGAAATTGTTTAAATTTTCTTTAACATTTAAAATTATTTTTATTTACAATATTCATTCTTAATCTTTATATTTAAGCCATTTGAATATAATAATACTTACTAATAAAAAAAGTTTTTCAAAGCTTCATATTTTCATGCATTTTCAAAGACATGTTTTAATATTTAATATAAATATGACATTAAATAGTTGAATTAAAATATTTTTTATTTTTAATAAATTGTCTAAGTCTAATGAAATCTTTCAATTATATTTTGTCTATAAAGAGTTTATTGTATTATTTTTTTTTTTAATTGAAAATATATGTGTACAACTGCACCTCGTTTTATTGGCATGGATACATTCCAAAAAAGTTTGTTTGTTTATGCAGAAAGTGGGAATAACAATTCCATAGACTCAGTTTTTTGTTTTATGTCTTGTCAGTTATATATCTTGGGAAACTTTGAACTTTCTTAATTGAAATGAGATTAAAATTCTATTCAATTGTCTGAATTTTCTTCAATTATGGATTTTGAATTGAACATATAAAAAAATTATATAGAAAAAGCTGTTTTTATCTTTCCACTTTTGATTACCTTACTCTTCTTATTTATTTATTTTGATACTACTTAATTTTAATTACTATACTTTGATAAAATCTTGAAAATAATCTTTTATTTTAGATTAAAATGCCTTATCAAAAATCAACTAAAAATTTTTGTACTATTGCTTTCTTTTTCATTTATGCTATTCTTATTCTGAATAATTCTTTATATTCAGAATTTTTGAAATTTTATATTTCAATCTCCACAAGTTATGCAAAAAAATATTATGCCTTTTTTAAAGAAAAAAATTTCAATGTTGGATTAGCAGTAATACTTTAGTTATCTTTTAATTATTTATCAATCTTGTTCAATTATTTATACCATCCTTATATAAAAGCTAACATGTAAAAAACAGTGGTATCTTTTTTGTATAAGGAATAAATACATCTTTTGCAATGTTCTAACATATGAAACATCTAAGCGATACAATAATATCATCTTATTTTTACTACATTGTTCTTGTAATGAAGTATCTGTTTTAAATCTGGTTATGATGATTTTTGCTATGATATCACTTATGTATAGCCTTTTTTATGTTTATTTATATTGGGATATTAATGATATCTCATTGCTACAGATCTTGATGTCAATCTATACACAGCAAATCTTTATTCTTATTTTAAATTAATCTTATTTTATTTTTTTGAACAACTAAAATAAATTTTTAGTTATTGCTTTAAAATTAAAGGGGAAAAAATGAACAAAATAGTAATTTATTTTAAAGCATAATATCTATAAAAAAGCATTTCTTAAACATAATTTAAAAATACTGTATTCAAAAAACGTTTTTGAAAATATCTATTTTCAATTTATAATATTTATATTCATTTAGTCTTTTTTTATTAAATTTTGATTGCCAATTATAATTTTTAAAGATAAAAATAGAATTATTTATTAAGTTAATGATGCATAGAAATTAAAAGGATATTAATTTCATATATTTGATTAAAAAGCAATTATCTACAATTTATTAATAGTTCATGCATATTTTTAAGTTTATTCATTTTTTAAATTAGCATTTTTGAATGTAAGTTAAAAAAAAGGATAATAAATTTTCAATTGAAAAAATGTACATAAAATATAAATATCCTATTGGCTACCATTCTGAACATTTACTTAAACAGTTTTTGTTTTTATGAATTTTGCATTAATCTTAAATTCATGATGAAAATGTATAAAAAAATAATGCCATAAGTAAAGTATATGTTATCAAACTAAAATACTGTCATGTTGTTTAAAACTCGGCTTTTAAAATTATTTTGGAATTCACGTGAAATAACGTATTAGTTATAATGTCTGATCTCATTTTAAACTATTAAAATAATATACAAATTATATGACTTTCTATGTTCCTAAAATATTACAGATTTTTTGTGCACGATTCATAAGAATTTTAAGTAAACTTTTTATTATTTATATCTTTTTCATACAATTTTTATTTTCTTTCTAAAAATATTCATAGTATTTTGAGCTAAAATATGTGAAAGGTATATGATTTTATAGAGCTGTTTAACTGTCTTTTTATGGTACATCACAGCTATATTGAAACTGAAAAGAGGTTTGCAAATTGATAATGTAAAAAATTTCTTGGATCATCAGATATTCCATAAAAATTTTATTCTAACCAATGTTTGGTTAAAATGGGTTATTATTATTATTATATATAAGAATACATTTGAACATAATACAATTATTTATTGAGTTCTAAAAGATTTTAACTACTAATTTAGTTCCAATATAATAGTACAATTTGTAACTAATATAATTGGTTTCATGTTATTAATATTTAATTAATTTGTGTTTGACTTAATGTAAAAAAATAAATTAAAAAAAAACAGTTAATTTTGTAGCCAATCAAAATATGCCTTCCATGTACAATAGCAGAAAATATCTTTGTAATAAAGAATTTATTGAATCAACGAGAAGATTTTCTATAATTTATGGAATATATTAATATGTATGTATTTTAAATTTTTTAAATAATATGCCTTTATGTTTTAATTTTAACAAACGTCTCATATATTGTGTTACCATTAAATATTATTACCTTGAAATGGTTTGTTTAAATGTTGAATTGATTAGTAACCCAAATATTATTTAAAATTATTTTTAAAAAATGTTTTCAAAAAATTTGGTTCTAAAAATTATGAACAATTATTAATAGGGCACCTATGTGTAAAAAAATCATTTCTTTTTTTATTTTTTAATATAATTTAAAATTCTTTATTGTTAAAAAGGCTGAACTGTTTTTTTAAATAAAATATTCTTATATTTAAGATAATAAAATAATCAATTAATTAAACGAGGAAAATAATTTGTATAGTTTAATAGAAGCAAGAGATTTAATTTTTCTCTTTTAATTTTAAAAATACATTTAGAAATAATTTTTAAAGTAAGGACATTTTTACTTAATTTGTTGAGAATATTTTTAAAAAATTAAACAGTAAATAAAAAAAAAAGGGTAAAAACTATGATTTGTTTTGAAACGGAAGTTACAATTCTAGGTATAATTGCAAGTTATTATTATGGAGTTAACTATATAGATTTGCTATCTGTATACATAGTTTACTTAAATTTTATGTGATAATCTTGCAACCTTTCATTTTTATTTAGCATTTGAGTTTTTTAATAATAATTGCAGTTGATCAAAGCATTTTATAAAATGACATTTATGAATGCTACGTGAAATGTTAATTACCGTGTAAATTTTTATAATAGCATATTAATTTTAATTGATTTCAAGAATTTTTTGAAATATTACTTTCTAATAAGAGTTAAATTTGATTTTCTGAAATATGTCTTCTGTTGTTTCATTAGATCTTTAGCAATGTTGACTGAAATGTAATGAAAAAATTATTTTACTGGATTTCTAAGTAATATTTATTGTTGATAAAGGATTGCATTTAGTGAAGAATAAACAACGTGCATTATATTCATTGCTGAAAGTTATCTTTTTTTTAATTTAAAATTATTAAAATTTATATTAATTTTTATCACAATTTCTTAAAAATATATATTTTATTTTTTTTTCCTTTTAGGAAAAAAAAAACTTAATTAACACTATTTTATTCTAAACACAGTATTTCTTGATTTCTTTTATATATAATCTCAAAAATAAAATATGATTATTATTATATTGTAATTACAACAATGTATTAACAAAACTGTGGCCAAATTTTTGTTGACTAATTTTTTATTATGTCTTTTATTATATATATGTACTATATAAGGTGTCATTTATTCTTTGCATGCTTTATATTTCTTTGCATGATTGAAAATATTTTATTGTATCAGCCCTTTTTGTGATTTAGAAAAAAAAAAAAATTCTTATTGTAATGCCCTTTTAAATTATTTTTCATAAATTTAATGTTCTAATTATATAATTTAACTATTATGCAGTTTAATGAATTTTTTTTTTTTTGTTTGTTTTAGAATCTGATTTTGAATGTCAACAAAACGCTAAAAGATCCTGTTTGCAGACAGCTAAAGGAAATGCTCCAAAGCGCCAATTGCGCTTCTGTTGTTACTGTGATTATTCATCAACTATAACAACAAATTTAAAGAGACATATTTTAACACATACTGGAGAAAAACCTTTTCAATGCTCAAATTGTTGTAAAAAATTCAAAGATAATGTTACTCTCAAAGTTCATATGTATTCAAAAAAATGTTCAGGATTTGGAAAATTTACATAAGGCTATCTCTTGCATTTTGTATTAAATATTGATTGATTTCTTTTACTCTTTCATATATGATAGAATATATAATTCCTTTATGCTGACATTTTAAATGAAATATTAGAAACTCACTATAAGGTGTGCTTAATGATAATTGTGGGCGAAACTGACTATGTATTTGATTTTTCAAACTGACTAAATTGCTTGGAAGACAAGCATTACATTGTATTTAGCAAAGTTGTTAATCAGTCTGCAGATTTCTTCATTGCATAAAACACATAATTATAATTAGATTTTGAATTGGTTACTTATATTTTAAATGATGACACAATTTGTAACCATCTAAGTTTCAAAGATCATTTGAAGCATCTTTATTTTGTTTCTCAATCCAAATTTTCGAAAAGCTTAAAGACTATATTCAAGTTTTTAAGAAATTAATTTAGAATGTGTTAGTTTTATGACACTATTCTATTTTATTGCAAGTTTTATATTCATTACATTTTTATAAATTTTTTATTAATATTTAAAATCTTCATCTATACTTAACAACTTACTATTGGATTGTTCCATATGAAATGAACTTTTGAATACTCCATTTTTAAAAGGTCACAAACGCAAATTGTTTGAACAAATTTAATCAAAATATGCTCCATTTACATCAATGCACTTCTTCTATAGATGTTTGTTTTCCAATTCCAAAGAACACCTTTGATTTAGAGTCAATAAATTCAGTAAAGCCTGTTTTGACAGCTCTCTGTTTGATAAAGCATTTATTCTTTAAAAAAAAAAAACGTTTAAAATGCTTAAAAAATTGGTTATCTGTAGAAAACAAGTGTGGGGGGTATGATGGATGAGGCAACACTTTCAGGTTTTGGAGTGTGAAATGTGGGGTCTCGTTTTCATGGAGAAGAATAACACCTTTTCTATTCATCAAAGTTGATTCTGGTGCCAACAATTTCTAATGCAAAATAACAGTTGTTGACAATAATATTACCCATTAATTGTATAACATATTCCTAGGAAGCTTTCATGGATAATGCCTCTTCAATTCTACCAAACCATCACCATTGTCTTTGAATGTAAGCTTGGTTTGAGTGCATGTTTAGGCTTTTTATATGCATCTAGTCACTATGCTAAGTATTTATGATTATCAAGCAGTATCCACTTTCTATCACAAGTAATGATACAGTTCAGAAAAGAACAATTTTCTGCTGAATACTTAATAATTTGTAAATCTATAAACATTGTGATTTCAACTTGTTTGTCAACTCGTGCAGAACCCATTTATCAAAAAAAAAAAAAAATTTTTTTTCTAATAACAATTTTAATATTTGCAAGCGCTGCAAGATGTTTCGATGTCTATACCTACTCCAAGATCAGTAGCAGGTTTTCTGTAACAGTCATTGTAGAGTAAACTTCAAAGTTTGCCTTCAGAACATCATTGCAGAGGTCATTTTCAAGTTTTTTACAAGGTTCATCTTCAAAGTTGATATCTCCTGATGTCATATCGTCTCACTTTGGATAATTAACCGTATCATTCCCCAATGCAGCATTAATGTTTCGTGTTGCTTCGTAGCAGAATTTCCAAGTTTATATTCATGTAGAAAAATTATCCATATTTTGTGGGATTATTTGTTTCTATTGTTTAAGACTTTCGTAAAAATTCCCAAAACTATATGCAGACAAAATATACAAACAGTGTAAGAATAAACAATAAAATGACATATAACGTTCTACCTAACTTAATACTGTTAGATATAGAACTATAGTTATATAATCTATATTTATATATATATATATATTATAGAACATATATATTTATAGAACATCAATTAAAACTAAAAAGTTCATTTCTTGTGGAACAACTTAATAGTATCTTGCAGTAAATAATTTTATGTATGATCTTATCCAAATTCTGTCTTGAAAAAAAAAATTTAAATGATGTTGAATATTTTGTTAATACAAGTAATTGTAAACATTAAATTCATCTTTTGGATAAAATTTATTTAACAAGATTCATTAGTTAATTTACAATTTATTAAAAAGAAATTTATTAATGAGATTGTAGTTCCTCATTATATTGTTGAATGATACTATTTTCTCCATATTTAAAAAGATAGTTATTTTAAATGCAGCATGAACATAAATACCTTAGTTACTGAAATGATATTTAAGATTTTTTCATAATATACATGATCTTGAAGAGATCAACTAATTTATGTATCAAAGTTTTGCAATTTTATTAAAAAGCATGCAACTTAATGAATGTGCTACAGATGTAAAATATCTTTTTTTGTGTAATGCTTATTTTTCATGTTTTTATTTATATATTTTTTTTTAGTATTTTATTCTAATTTATTGATTTCATTTATATGAACAAAAATTGTACTTATCTATTTCATTCAGTTAAAAAAATTTTGAAGTGCTTAAACTTTTCTAAATTTTCTTTTTTTTTGTAGGCAACATAAATATTTCATCTTCATCAAAATTCATCAGATCTCAAAAAGTAGTTGTTGGCTGTCAACAAACTGTCATGCATGAATGTTTAGAGTGTAATTATTCATCATATTTTCTTTCAAGTGTGAAGCGCCATATTCGGTTGCATACTGGAGAACGACCTTTCAAATGTACAATATGTGGCAAAGGATTTGCTCAGAGTGGAAACTTAAAAAAGCATTTAATAACTCACAAATAGAAATCGTGACTAATTTTTAGTAATATTATGTGTGTGTTTTCTTTTTGAATAAAATAATTTATTTTATCTATTTCTAACTTTTAGCATGGTAATCATTTAAAAAATTTATATATTTATTTTGAAAAAATGATATTTCTCAGAAATATATATAAATTAGGTTTTTCTTATTTTATTGAATAAAGAAGTGCAAAAAATTTATAATGTATATATATATATATTACCCATTTGATTGTGTTAAAGTATATATGAAGTTGATTTGAAAAATCTGTTAAGTTGTAGCTCATGATGAAATGCACACCAATTTCAGCAGATCTGGCCTTTTTTTTTGTTCAAATTAAGAAGAAAAAGTAAAAAAATCTGAAATTCCTTTTTCATTTAAAAGTGGAAACAAAATTATCATATTGTAAAATATTATGAAGGACAAATTATTTCAAAGACTATAGATAAATATTTGAATTTGTACCATTAGGGAGGCTCATGGTTTCGCATTTTTTGGAGCTCTATTATGCTGAATGTGAAGGCATAAAGGAAGTTAGATTAAAGTGTATCTTATGTATCTTTTAATCACCCTCATGTTATTTTTACGTGTGCATTTATTATACACTTGATAGTATTTATAATATTAGTATATGTAAATAAGCCTTACTATGAAAAATATGTTGTGATGTAATAGCTTGGTTAAAAATAATTTTAAAAAGTATGAAATCACATTTTTAAATATTTGATAATTATTTTTTCAACTTTGAGTTCTTGAAGTTATTAAAATTTATGTGATTCATTGCTGTTTACAATTGCAATCTATAAAGTTGTTTAAAAGTTTTAAACAATAACATACTTCAATATACTTTATTAATTTCACACAAACTAATTTACAGAATTTGTATGATTAAGAAGTGGTTCAAATCTAGTTTTTAATTTTATGTTAAAAATGTTTTTGTTTTTTTTCCAAGTATAATAGTTCTGTCAATCAATTCATATTAATATATGACACACATTTTGTTCTGCTACCTGTTATTCTTATTTCATATGTATAAAAATAACTATAGTAGTTGGATAATTTAGTAATAATGTGTTAATAAAATGCTCTTTCTGCTTTTTTACATCTCATTTAAATACTGTTAGAATTTTTCAGTTATTTACATAATCACTATTTATTTTCTACTTTAAATTGAAAAGTATACTTGTAAAACATTTTTCACTATAGAGTCGAAAGGTATATTGATATTTTAATAAGAATTTCATATGATGTAAAACTAAGCTTTATATGGAAGTTATTGGGTTCCTATAATTCAGAAAGTGTTCAGTTTCCTTTTCTAAAATTTCATTTGTTCATTCTGAAAATCTACCTTTTCAAGAATGTTTAATTTTCCATTTCAAAAATAACTAAAAAATTTATTACTTAAAGGGATTAAAATATATATGAAGTGCAAGATTTTTTTTATGTTAAATGTGTAATTAAGAAAAAATTTTCTATTGCAGTTTTTTTTGGAAAAGCAGGGATCTGTTTTTATGTTCACTTTTAGAAAATTTCAGTAGAATCCACAATCTGTGAGATTTTTCTTAAAAAAATGAAATCTACAATATTTTTCACATATTTTATTTAGTTTCATGCACTTTGTGCCAGGAAGTAAAGAAAAAACGTCATGCAGAAGACTACTTCACTTTTTCCTATAAAATGCCCTTTTCCATATCCACATATTGCGTGATATTACAAGACACTTTGTATGAAAAAGTTGCTGTACTGCAATTATTTTATAATCAGTATATCTATAACACATATATATACAAAAAATATATCCTATAAATGTCATTGTTTAAAAAGAAGGAAATGGTGATAAAATCAAAAAGATACTTCAAGGGATTTTTAATGTTAATTATCTGATGGCATATGAATTGAGTAGTTTGCATGTCATGTTCTATTAATCACAAAATAAATTTATCTTTGTTGTTTTAAACACTGCTACACACTTCTAACTTTTATAGTAGTAAGAAGATTTTCTTATTGTGCAGCAAATGTGTGTGTGTGTGTGTAAAGAAGTAAATACTGAACTTAAAATGCTTTACTTATGTAATTTTTGCTTTGATGAAGTCAATTCAATAAGGTAAGACTTCCTATTTCATAATTTATTTCATGTGTATTCATATTGGCAATTTTACTTTCCTGTAAAATGCTTGTATTTTCATACGATTTACGAGGAAAACAAAATACTACTTTATGTGTTTGTCCTTTCAAAAAAAGTCCTCTTGAATATACTGTAAACCACATTAATTAAATTAAAAATTGTGTAAGTTATTCATTAATATTAGTCCCTCTATAGAAATATTTCCTACTCTAATTGTTTCTTACAATAAAGTTAAGTGTGAGAGAATTTTTATTAGTGTCAAGAAAAAAAACCTTTCTTTATATCATTATCTAATGCATCATTAGAAAATTTAAAGTAACTAAATTCTGAAATTCAAAGCATTTTTTTAAATGAACTTTTGATTTTTTTTTCCCTCCTTTGAAATTATAAAAAAGGAAAAAAGAGACATGGAAAATTATCTTGTTTTTATTTTTAAAGAAGTGAAATTGGAATTGAAGATTTTTTAAATATATGCTCATACTGTTATTTGAATGTGACCAAATGTTTAGAAAAACAAACAAGCAAACAAAAAAAGCATGTTAGCAAATGAATTTTAATCAAATTTCTATAATTTAATACAAATTGAAAATTATATACAAAGGATATTTTTGACTTTCTCCATGAATGAGTAAAAAAAAATAGAATGACATAAATTCAGAGTAGGGTTTAATTATTGTTTACATCAATTATTCTTTGCTTTAATATGTCGCTGAAAAATAAACATTGAAAGCTATATTTTTGCTCTTTACAAAAATACTTTTGATTATTAAAAAATTATGTTAAAAGTATGATTTTAATATTTCTATACATAAAATATTACTTTTATAAAATTAACAAAAAGGCAATTATTTAACAGACAATCCTACCCTCCCAAAGAATTATCACAAAATCTTTGTAAAAACTGTAAACAAAATTATATAATCCAATTTCAAGCTAATCAAAACAAAAACAGGATATTTGCCTTCTAATGCCAAAACATTTTTCTGAGTCCCAGACTATAAAATTATTTATATATATATTTGCATGTTCAAATTTATTACAAAAACATGTGAACACCCTCTATATTTTGTAATATAGTATGCATGTGAGAATTATGTTTTAAACAAAATGACTTACTTCTATGATAACGATTGAATCATAAATATTTATTGTGTTTATAAGGAAAGTATTATGTTATTAATAATCTTGTTTTTTCTTCTTCTAGGTATTTATTTTCAAAGGCAGCAATTAAAGAAGGATAATAGTTCTTATGTTCATCGGATTGATAATTTAGGATTTAAAGTTAAATTACATTATTGCACTTATTGTGATTATTCAACCATGTATACAACACATTTAAAGCGACATATCCTGAGACATACTGAACAAAAGTCATTTGAATGTACAATGTGCTATAAGACATTTAAATACAAAGATTCTCTTAAGCGTCATGAATTGATGTGTAGGAGAAACTAATTAAAAAATGTCTCTTGTATCATTTCGTATTTGTTTATTGCATTACATTAGACTTTAATCTATCATGCTTAAGTTTTTATTTTTAGCTTTAACAATATTGCTTAATATACATTGTATTTTTAATTATCATTGGCAATTGAATTGGGTTTTATTTATAGGAAACACTACTTTTAATTGCAAAGCATGAAAAAGTAGTTTATTGGGTTACAGTTTAACGAAGATTGTTAATAGGGCATAAAAGTTCAAAATTTGTAAGAGGTGCACTGTGGCCATCAAGAGAAAGGAAATAATGGATCACTTCAAAAAACATACATTACGGTAGGCAAATTTTTAAGAAGGAAGAGTCAAATCTGTCCCTTGCAGCAATTTACAAATTGTACAAGAGCTATGAATTTATTTTTACAAATAAAGAAAATCTTAAGTAACATAATTTATATGCTTATTAAATAAAGAAAATAATTAAAAGGAAAAAGATCATATTAATTGGATATCAGTTTTAATGTGTGACCAAAGAACTTGCTTTTCTTCAAAAGGATTCTGTGCTTGTTCAATTGGATAAGTAAGCACTTATTGAATTTTTATGTGATTATTTATATACAGTCGAACTTCAAGGGAGACGCCAAATAATTCGAGTTTTTGACTTATGTCGATTTTGTAAGGAAATATTCGACTTGTAGAGATTTAGATTCTTTCTAACTTATTTTGAGTTAAAGAGGCTTTTTCTTACAACAGTGGTCCACTGATACTGATGTTTTGGTTCCGACACTGCTTAAACCATTTAAGTAAGCACTGCTCCAAGTTGGGAAATTCTGCAATTTGCTGTCTCTTGCAGGACAAACTTTGACAGTTTTCAATTTTTTTAATGATGTCCGATTCGTTTTTTATTATTGTTGACAGAGTACTCATTGGTAGGCCAAATTGTTCAGCAATGTCTTTCTTTTGACAACTCTTCACAGTTTCAAGCAGTTCAAACTTTTCAGCGAGAGTCAAAGTTTTCAGTTTACGTTACACAGCCCTAATTTTTAAACAATATTATTCGTATACTGTTAAAATAGATGTGTATTGCAGTAAAACCAAACTACTTCTGATATTTTTGCAATCGACAACAAAAGATTTGCTTCGCTAGAGTTCAAATGAAGTCAATAGCAATAATAAGAATATTTCATAGAATTGGTTTTTCTATTTATTGTTTACTCTTACATTGTTTTCTAAGAAACAATGACATACATTGTCGGCAAATCCTTAAAATCGGTAACTTATTTTTCTTCGAGTTATAGAGGTAATTAGTTTCAAATGATCGAGTTATAAAATCAAACATTGCTAATGTTCGAGATACAGAGGTCCAATTTTTTTTTTCGAGTTACAGAGGGAAAATATTTACCAAAATGGCTTGTGGGGATTGACTAATTATTTCGACATATAGAGGGTTGAAAATTCGAGTAATGGAGGTTTTGGGGCTTGAAGGGAAGGGAACAAATATTTTTTTTGAGATTCGACTTAAAGAGGTTCTACTGTAATTCAAAAATGACTTGTACTTAATTTATATATTAGTTTTAAATGATTATTACTTTTAAGGATGAAGGAAAAACATTTTAAACCCATTAATTATTTTTAATTAGTAATTAAGCTGTACTCATCTTCCAAGTCTTTGAGATCATTATTATGTTTATCATCAGGGCTTAGTATGTAACTATGTCAGATTACTCTCCAAGTACAAAACATCACGTTTGACTGTATACTGGTGATTATCACAAGTCTTATTTGAAAGTATGTTTATTAACTCATCAATCACAGGAAAAACTTTGTCATCAGAAAATCAACTTATTTAAAACTGCTTCTCTCCCTTATGTTATATATTAATGTATGATAAATTGAGGAAAAAAATATTAATTTTTTTGTTCTAATAATTATTTTTACAGTTGACATCTTTACAATATAATCATTACTTTGTAATGATTATATTGTAAAGATGTCAACTGTACAAATACAGGTTTTGAATTTGTATTTGGCAGTATCTGTTATAAAATGTTTTTTTTTTATAGGACAAGTTTATTTTCAATTTTTTAAATATTTTCATATTAAAATTCAACACTGTTTAAACATTTATATATACATATATAATGCCTATAAAAAAAGGGATTTTGCTAATTTTATTGAAATTATTAATCGTTTCAGAAACAAAATTCTTTATATGCATGGCTAAATTATCGAATTTGTGGGAAAAAGGATCAAAATTGAAATTAAATTGTATTTAGAATAATTTTTTATATTCTCAGGGTAAAAAAAAGAAAGAAAATACAACTCTTTTTTTAATAAAGCTAAAATTCAATGTTTGCACTTTGTATATAATAACAGATGTCAGCCCTTTTTTAGAAAAGAAATGTTTGCAATGCAGGAAAAACAACAGACAAATAAATCAGACTAAGCTTTGATAGAAAATTGTTTCTTTCAATGAAATGAGACCAAAACTTTGGATTAAATAACAGATGAGAATAATAAATTGGGGAATAGAATGCCACAGCAATTAACATTATAATTTAAATTTAACGATTATATGGAATACTTAAAATATGTGATTAGCATATATAATTTGTAGTTGCAATAAATAACAAATTTAATTATTTGTATATTTTTCATCATTAATTATAACTAAATGGTATAAATATCTATACATATTCAGACTTCCTTAATTACAGCATCTTGTTGCTGAAATCAGTCAGCAGATCGATGCCAAATGTCTTAAGAATTAAAATTCAAAAATGTCCACTAGTAGGTATTGTGCACCACAATATAAGAAACACAACGTAGAAAATTAACAACATGGAATAGAAATTTCATAATTAAAATCGAATAAAATACAGAATGTCCATTGCTTCAGAAATGAAAAAAAAATCTATTCATTTGCATAAACAAAAGGAGAGTGCAAAACAGTTCTCTATATATAATACGAGTACAAATATTCAATTCAGAAAGACTTGAAAAAAATAGAAAATTTGAGCTGAGGAAATTAAAAACAAATGTTTTGCAAACTCTAATACTCTTACATCTAAACATTCAAATTTGGTGTACAGTGATATGTTAAAATTATTCAATTGTTTTAATCCAAATGGTGATATTAGCTTATCTCTTACACTTTTTGAAAGCCAAATTGCAAGAATTGATGTTCCCAAAAAAGAATGGGTAACATACTTATTGTTTTACACATTGTTTAAATGATCACAAGTGAGGCTGACAAACTGGCCTGTGGTTATAATTACATTACGATTTTATTACTCAAGAAGAATTAAAATAATTTTAAATTGAACACTGAATGATGTAGATGGCAGTTTCTTACTCAGAAACCACTGAGCCATTATCTGCATTCAAACTGGAAAACTATTTTCATGAGTGGATTAAATGTTTACAAGTGAATAATTATAGTGATTTTCTTTTATTTAAAAGAACAGAAAGTAAAAAAAAAAAGAGATAACTTTTAACGAAGTTAAACAAGTATGAATCTGTTAATATATATGCATTTACTTTTGCATACATGTATAACACACACATATACAGTGGTCCACAAAATTGAGTATACACCTTAGAAACTTTTTGCAATTACAAATTAAAATATTGCTTTCAGATGATTGAATTTTTTACCTTATATACTTTACCGCACTCAACTTATAAAATTGTTACGTTTATTTATTTTTTATGAAAAAAAATAAAAGATCTGAGATGAGAGGAAAAACACCACCACAAAAATAAGTATACACCTTTACTAATTTCCTTTTAACGTACAAATTAATATTTTGTTGCATGACCTTTTGCTTGAATTACAGCTTGTAATCTTCTGGACATAGATTCTACTTGTGTTTTAGTGGTTTCAACAGAAATTTTAGCCCATTCTTCTCAGAACCTTCTTGAGAACTTCCTTGCTTGTGATTTTGTGCTCATGTACAGCTTTCTCTAATTGCGACCACAAATTTTCGATGACGTTTAGATCTGGAGACTCGACTGGAGTATGTAATTGTTTCTTGCCATGTTACAGCAAGTATAACTGCACAATCTTCGTTGTATGCTTGGGGTCGTTGTCCTGCTGGAATATGCAGCTTGACCCAAGCCCCAACTTACTGGCACTTTTTTTCAAGTTATCATTTAAAATCACCAAATATACATGTTTGTCCATAATACCATCAATAAAAGCAAGCTCTCCAACTCCTCCAGCCAACATACAACCCCAAACGAGGACAGATCCACCTCCGAACTTGACTGTCCTAATTGGGTGTTTAGGTGCCAGAGCTTTCCCAGCTTATCTCCATATTTTAAATCGTCCATAGCTTCCGTAAAGATTAAACTTACTTTCATCAGAAAATATTACAGTGTTCCAGAAAGAAATAGGCTTTAAACGATGTTCTTTGGCGAAAATCACTCTCTTTTGTCTATTCACATACTTGATGAGTGGCTTTCGTATTGGTGTACGGCGATGAAACCCATATCGGTGAAGGGTACGTCAAATTGTTTCAACTGAGATCTTTTTCCCGATTGTAGAGGACATTGATAAAGTTAGTTTAGAGGCACTCGCCCTCGGATCTTTCTTTACTGAGTGAATGATCTTCCTCTTCGCTGTAGTACTCAGCATTTCTTTACATCCTCTTGCAGGAATATTTGCCACAGATCCAGTTTTTTTATACTTCTGTAGTATTTTTTGGACACAACCATGAGTTACACCAATCAACGAAGCGATTTGTCCTCTTTCAACAATTTTACAACCAATAAACGCTCAGATTCAGTAGTTTCTCAACGAGAGCTCATTTTACGATTTTTAATGAGAAGAAATACTATTTAAAAGTGTTGAAATGCAATAGCACGTGTTATAAGCAGCAGCTACTCTTGAAACTCTTTAAAGAAAATTTGAAACTAAAAAAAGGGGTGGCATAATTTACAAATATAAGAAGTGTATACTCAATTTTGTGGCAAAGTTTTCTATCTTTTCTTCGAATCGCTTAACTTTTTTCGTAATAAATAAGTTAACTATAGAATTGTCTTATTATAGGATGGTAAAGCAGTGGTTAAAGTATCTAGGATAAAAAATTTATCTATTTAAATCAATATTTAATTTTGGAAGAAGTCTAAAAGTTTTAGAGGTGTATACTCAATTTGTGGCTCGCTGTATACATACAGAAATACTAATTCGCATACTTATACTGAAATGCGGGTAAACCCAAATACATACACGCTTACAAATGCATACGCATACTACATATGTAACTGAGGATACTTGTATATTTAAATATGCATCTTTACCCATGCCAGTACATCGTAAAGAAATCTGCATATGTCTTTATAAACGAACATATGTGCATGTATTGACTTATAAAATCCTAATTTTAAGAACGTTTAATTTGACTTTCCACACCAATACAACATTCTTATATTTCATAACAGAAAGATCTAGTAGAAAAGGTTATTGCTAACTGTGTAGAGTATATTTTATATAAGAAACAAGAAAAAAATGTTTCAATTCCATTACAAAAGAAAATGTCTTTTAAATATTTTCTATATCAATTTAATTGGGCCAAGGCCCAATTAAATATATATATAAATAAAAATATTTTTATATAGGGTATATAAAAATATATACCCTTTATAAATAAAAATGATTAACATATTTTCACCATATTAGACGAGTTTTCAAAATCACATTGCCCTATCACATACACACCAAAGAAAATAGTTTTAAAATTCAACAAGAGAAAATAAATTATTTAAATACAGAGTAAACGATTTGGTAGTTGTTAAAAAAAAAAATACAATTTTAAGCAGCTAGGATCAAATGAAGTTAAAACTGTCAAATCAAACAATCATTAATTGGGAAAATAGTGAATTCGCCGTGAAGGTTCAAAAGTTACATCACCTGCAGTAGATTTCATTTAAACCTTCACAACCAACAGAATTTGTTTTTTAGTGCATATATTGTTTTGTCATTACTTTTAATTTTCAGTTGCTAATACAAATTAACATCGGCAAGATCATGGCAAAATGATTGAAAAACGTAAGAACTCGCACTAATGAGCAAATGGTCTTTTCTCTGAAGAGACAATTTCAATTTGGGGGAGAGGAAATGAATTTGTAACTTTAACTATGAAACTTTTTATATTTCTGCACCAGTATTAATTCTGTAATTAAATTAATTTTTATTTGGAGTCTCCTATACACACAAACATTCTTTTTTAAAAATTTTAATCATATAGCATTAAATGAAATAACTGAACGCAAGATCATTTATATAAATATATGTCATTGAATTGAAATATACTTTACAAATCACACTGAATTGCTTCAACAAATTACATTCTGCCCCAGTCATCATTGCAATTAAAAAAAAATAATAACTTTCCCATACCATTAACTGTTTAAATCATACACAAGTAAGACTAAGCATAACAAATATAAGGCTAAATAAGAAAAAACATTATCACAGATTGCATATTTGTTTTTACACTTATTCTGTCTATAAAAGATTTTATTCATTTTTCGATTTCTTAGCATTTAATTATTTTAGAATGCCTTTATGCATATGTAATATTGAATTATGCAACAAACACAATTTAAAATTTATTTAATAGAAATGCATGTAAAAATGTTGTATATGTATTCTTTTTAATATTTAACAGTTAATTTTAAAGAGAAGCAAACGTTTAAACATAATGTTATTTTTATTTTCTTATGTGACCAAACTAATATATCAATAAATCAAGATGAATTCTTTTAACTGAGAAAACAAAAGTTGCATTCTAAAACTGTGTGAAGCCACATTAGCATACAAAATTTGAAGCACTACACACCAACCAGTTTGGAAGAAAATCAAAAGTGCATGCAATTGCTTTCAAATTGAGGAATTTTGGCTTAGTCCGGCTTTGGTTAACTAACAAAGAATTTACAAACCTTCCTCTGTCATTTTTCAAGTTCAAACTACACTATCTTGAAGAAAGTGACGGGACACCCCTCAAAAAGTAGACAATACAGCTGACACATGCGCAATAATAGGTATCACGTGTCAGCCATATCCTATAAATACCCTGTGGAGTCGACTAGAGTTGCTTTTTGTCAAGATGCCGCCACGGAAAGAGTTGTCTGAGTTCGAGAAAGGTGTGTTGGTTGGATAGCATCTTGCCAAGGTGTCAACTGGGGAGATATCCCGTCTCCGTAACTGCTCAAAATCAACTGTAGCACGTGTTGTGCGTCACTACAAGACTGAGGCACACTGTGAGAACAAACCCTGAAGTGGACGACCTACAGTTCTCACCAGCAGGTGCTCGGCAGGGAGATTCGAAGTAACCGTCAAGCATCCATAGATAACATCGCTAATGAGTTTAGACAAGTCACAGTTGTGGTTGTTTCGAACAAGACTCTTCGTATCGAGGCCCATAAGTTAGGTTACTCTGGACGTTCGGCGGCCCATAAGCCTTTGATTACGAAAACCAACAAGAAAGCGCGCCTTCGATGGGCCAAAGACCACCTTATTTGGACTATGGATGACTGGAAACGAGTTCTTTGGAGTGACGATTTACCCTTTTCCGTTCCGATGGACGTGTTTGGGTATGCCGTTTACCAGGAGAACGCCTTTTGCCCGAGTGTGTCGTCCCAACTGTAAAGTTTGGTGTAGGAGGATTGATGGTATGGGCTTGTTTCTCCTGGTATGGGGTTGGCCCACTGGTGAAGGTTGATGGTGCGATGAATGCCGATAGATACTGTGTTATTCTCGATAATCATGTCCTTCCTACCTTGTGGGCAATGTATGATATGGATGATTGCTGGTATCAAGACGACAACACAACATGCCATGTTGCAAGGGGGACTCTTGATTCGTATGTGAACAACAACGTTAAACGCATGGAGTGGCCGGCGCAGAGCCTTGATCTTAACCCAATTGAACATCTCTGGGACGAATTGGACCGTCGGTTGAGGGCCTGAACCCCACTCCCCAAAAGCAGGCCTGAACCCCACTCCCCAAAAGCAAGCCTGAACTATGGAACTTCCTGTTAAACATTTGTAAGGAAATTCCTCTTGCCACTATGGCTAATTTAGTGGAAAGCATGCAAGCTGATGCTATACAGCAATTCAGATTAATATTGGTTAATCAAGTATTAGCAATCTTTGCATTCACAACTGTTCAATATTGTAATTTCTCAAAATGGAAGTCATTGAGCATTTTAAGAAATTAAAGTAGTATTAATAATCTTGCTAATTTGTCATCCAAAAAAGTACACTGATTTTAGATGTTCAGCTTAAAAAAAAGGTTATTTACTTTACTTTTATTCAAGGAAAAGAATATCAAAATTATACCATTATTTGAATGAATTTGTAATATTTATGTTACATATTTCATACAAACATTTTGTTTCTATTTGTTAAGCATTCAAGAAAATAAGATTTGAACACAGACTTATTTTTTAATGAGATGATAATTTTATAGCACCTTAAATCCTGCAAAACATGTTCATATATTAATAAAACTTATTTTAAGCCTTGCTTTAACATCACTCCAAATATTTTATTGTAAAGCCAAAATGATTGGCATATATGAAATGACTCGCATGTATCTTTACTTACAAGTAAAATTCAAACAATTTGTAATTCAGTTTTCAAAATATATGTATTGTGCAAATACACCAATATGAAGACTCGACAGAATAAGATAATACAGAAAAAATTTGTTTTACACCTCCATTTATTTTAGAACTTGAATGTGAATGTTGAAAAGAGCATTTATTTACAAAAAGATATATGATAGTATTGGATGTGGGCACTAACTACACACACATAAAAAAAATGAACAGACTTGCACAACAAAAACAAAGTATATGTGGAGATGCACAACTGTTCTGAACAAATTGTATATTGATAAAAAAAAAGTCCTTCTAAAAAATGAAAAAGTACTATAACTTTTTAATAACCAGGATATGTAGTAGGGCCCATCATGTTAATATTCTGGCCAGGTGATGATTGATAAGCACTATCTCCAAACAATTTTCCAGATCCATAAAAATCGGATTCATTTGTACGATCTTTACCTGAAAGAAAAATAAAACAATTATATTTCAAAGTAATAATAGAATTTAAAGTATGCAAGACAGTAGAATAAGCATAATATCTGCATTTATAAAGCCAATGTGTTCGACTGAAAACCTAATAAAAATGATTGCTAGAAATATTAAATCATAAGGAATAAATATAGAATCTGAATTTATAGTAACCATTCATTTCTTGGCATTAAGAAGTTTAAAGGAGATTCCAAATTTCACAACAGCACACTGCCTAACAGTTTTGTCACTTCACTTATATTTAATTCTAGAAAATTTGATACTAAGCTGTAATTGAGATATTTCAAATTTATATTTTAAAACTCTTCTTAAATGGTTTTTAACAATCATACTACTACTAAGAATTTATATTAGGATGTTAGATGCCTTGATTAATTCACAGGCGAGTGATGTAGCTTTTATACAAATAAAATGCATGTAGGAAATATAGCTGCAATAAAAGTATTTTTTTTTATCAATTTCTTTAATGTATATATATATATTCTGATTTTGTCAAATAAGTTTAACTTTTTTTTTTTAATTTATTGTAGCTACCAAATGTTTTGGTTTGATGTTTTATTATGGCAATTCACATATCAATTGAAATAAATGAATTACTGTTTTAAACATTCCTTTTTAAAATACAGTGCCGCTCACCATCCCTAATATATAAATATATATATTATATACAGAGTGAGCAAAATCATATCTAATCCATTCGCACTTGAATTTCTAAACAGTATTGATGTTAAAATAGATTACTTAAAATTTTACATTTGTTTTTCTTATGAATCAACTTTTCCTCTGTTGGAAAGTAAATAAAACATAATGGTCATATCTGGGGATTAGAGAACCCACAAATATGCACGTTATGAACAGGCGGTGAAAGATAGTCCTAAAGATTGTTTGGTGCCGCTTCACACATAACAAAGTTATTGTGCCTTCTTCACAGTGAAAGCATCACAACATTTACTTAGACTTATTGGAACTGTTTATTACACCTCTATAAAAATTTCAATCATTAATTATTTATAAGCAAGATGGAGCAACCATTCAATGAGGTTCTTTAGTTTGTGTTCCTAAACAAAAAACATTCTGGGTCAGTGGATTGAATACAATGGCCTCCATTGCTCTTTTAATATTACTCTTAATTTTTTTCTTTTCTTTTGAGGCTATATCAAATACAATCTTCACCACACCAATTGCTGGTATTGAAGAACTGGTGGCTAAGATAAAAGATACTGTGTTAGAGGATTAAGATATGTGTACTGCTACAGACAAGACATTTAAAAATATTTAGTGAGAAATAGAACACTGCTATTAGGGACATGTTGAAATCTACTGTAGTATGTGATCTTAATAAAAACTTTACAGCAATACCTACAACTTATTTAAATAAACATGTGTTTAATTATAATAGTTTACATACAATACTTCTTATTATCAGGGCAAAATTTTATAATCATACTGTATGTATATATGATGAATAATACTTTGCCCTATGACTAATTTCTGAAATCCTAATGATAACAATTAACAATTAAATTATTTTTTACAGATTAATTTTTTTACATATATTATATAATATATATTTATTTCTTACTGTAATTAGTATCACTTCTTCCTGCAGCCATAGAATTTCCCTGCATTCCATTTCTATAAGTATCTTCCATTCCATATGATCTGTCATCCAATCTTCGATCTGCAGTTGCATATCTATCATTTACACCAACATATGTTGATCTAGTGGCTGTGGCAGGACCTCCACCAAAACCTCTCTCAGATGCACCTCCTCCATATCCAATTCTTTCAGTAGGAGCTCTTCCATAGCTTCTATCACCAGCTACTGCCCCAACACCAAAACCTCGGTCGCCAGCACTTGGAGAATATGGCTTGTCAGAGTTGAACCCATAATCACGATCTCTAACACTGCCTTGACCCAATCCACCATATCCTCTTGAAGGAACAGCTCCAGGAGATCCTCCACCATAACCCCCATCAAATCCTCTCTCTGGTTCACCTCCAAAACCTCTAGAAGGACCAGATCCAGACCCAAATCCACGATCTGCTCCAAAGCCTCTATCAGGACCCCCATATCCAGAATCGGAGTCAGGCATGTAAGGACGTCCACTACCACCACGAGGTCCAAACTGTCCAGGCCCAGATGGACTGCCATAAGGTCCCATGCTATCAGGTCTAAAATGATCTGGCTCAGATTGCAAAAAAAGTTCAATATAACGATGCTCTACAAGAAAAAAATTTAGTTATTAATTATAGCAGAGTAGTCAATCTGCAAGATCCTTTGGATCCCACACAGAAAAATGCATTTTAAGCATGCTTTCCTTGATTTCAGATTAAAATTAACATCAATGGTGGAAAACATTTTTATTATTTTAAAACAAAAAAGATAAAAAGGTTTTAAAAGTTGGCAGCTATGAAAAAAAAAATAAATAAATAAAAAATGGCAGTGAAAAAAAAATGTACATAAATTTTTGAATATGTTACTGCAAAATTAAGAAAATTGTTCAAGGTCTCATCAAAATTGTAAAAGGCTTTGATGCCAAATAACAATGAAAAAAATATTCTTAAAAGCTTTATTATTAATTGCATATAACATGATATACACTAGCTACAACTAGGTTTATTTCACTATCAAAACTTATATTTGTTTGATCATACAATAACATTATATATTTCTTTTGAATTCTTTAACTGTGAATAGCAATAGTATTTTATTTCTATTGTAATTCAATATTCTCAGTTCAAAAGACATAGTTAATTTTCATTAAAAAAATTTTTTTTTTCTCAGGAGCAATTTAGAAAATTAAATACTTTAAAATCAACTACATTGAAATCAAATAAGAATTACAATCACAGTAATAATAACATATTAAACAGAAAATTAGATTCCTTTTTTAATTAGATTTATGACAAGTTTTATGAATTCATATGCTATCAGTATGAAAAATCAAGAAAAGTGTTTAGAAAAAGAAATTAATAAGCAAAGATATTTTTTTAACAAAAAAAGTAAAATTTTATTTGTTTTATTATAAATAGACCATTAATAAATAAAAGCCAACTAAGCAAACAAAAATTTTTTTTAATTAAAATGACAAATTAATTTAAAAAAAAAAACTCAATTACCATAATTCATCTTTAAAAACATCTTAATCAAAAAAATAATAAAATCTTGATAACGCATCAATTTCAACCCATCGATAAAAAATATTCAGAAATGCATGTTCAAAACATAATAAATTTATGTAACAAATGTATTATCATTTAAAAAAAGCATTGAAAATTTTTAATAAATTTACGAACGCATTTTTTCTTTATCTTTCTTCATAGCTCTTAATGCATCTTCATGTGTAGCAAACATAGCATCTGCTTCGCCAGAAGAACGTCCACTTGGTTCATATTTAATTCTTACAGCAACAGGTTTCAAAGGTGAGAAAAACTAAAATGAATAAAAAAAACTCTTATACATGAAAATAGTCACTCTTAGCAGACAAATATTTTTTCTTTGTACATATGAAGATCACTCAGAATTTAAGAGATAATGTTCCAATTTATTTTGGGGCACTTTTCAGTAGACACTAACCATAAGTAAGTTGAAGTCAACAAAGTAGCATGTTCAATACTAATTTAATACTCTTTATTGAATTAAATTACCATTAAAGAAAAAAAAAAACATGAAAAATAAATAATTTCAGAGATTTTTCTATATCAACAAGATTGCTAAATGAGAGTTTTTAATTAATACATTTTTAAATAATATTTGGTGAAAATAAAATACTTACTTCAAAAATGTCCCGTTCATTAGCTCTATAGGGCAAACCACGAAGATGAATGTTATGACCAGTATCACGAACTCTATCAGGAAATCCACCTCGGTCATTAAAATTCCCACCAGGGCCTCCTCTTCCTCGACCTACAAATAGAAGTCATTTTCAAATATTTTACATTTAAAAATAAATAAAAAATATTGCCTATTATATAACATGTGCAGAAAATTTTTTTTGTCCCTAACTACAAAACAATTATATGTGCAAGCGACATTGAACAAATAGATAAGTGATGTGGACTCTATTATAGCTATAGAAGAATACTGTAGGATGAGGGTTTCAAACTAGTAGCCTGTAATTAAACTTATATACACAACAGATGATAGCAAAGGGAAGATGAGTGGCTGGTGAAATTGCTATCTACATAAATCTTCAAGTCTTTACACAAACTATTGAAGTCACTGCTACATGCAACAAATTAATTTTAGAGCCAATCCCAGAATCTGGGACAATGTACTAGCAAGTTAAGTTGAATAGCAAACTATGCTCTTTAAATTAATACTGAACTTTTTTTTTTTTTTATAAGAGATACAGATCCTTCTGTTGTTACTCTTGCATGCCATCACACCAGATGCTTTCGATTACTCCTCTGCTAATTATCAGATTTCAACATGAACCGAAAAATGAATTCATATAGATATATATATATTTTAAATTGACCCTTGAAATACACAATCAGCTGGAGTATTCAACATGTGATTCATCATTCCAATATAAAATCTACAATAGATTAGATCATGGATATGACTGAATGTCTTTTAATTTGCTTTATTTAATGCCATCACTTTTCAGTCATAAAATTTTTTTAAAATTGATATCAAACACAATGGATTCTAAATTATGAATATTTTACGAAAATAACCAAATCATTTTCAGATATATATATTTTTATGAATTTACCTTACTTTTCCCAGATCAGTAAAATTCCCCGATATTCCGCACTATAAAAGGAGTCAATTAACATGTTTACATATCAAAACCTTGCTAAACTTACTTTTTATGGCATAGTATATGGATAGCAGATGGGTTATATGTTCTAATGCAGCTGGCAATACAGAGACAATTAATCTTTATGCCATAAGCAAGGGCTGCACTGTTGTTGCTCATTTAGCACTACCCAGGAGGCACGTATGGCTTGAAGGTATGCTACGGATGCGAATAACACTATTCCCATAACGCACTACGATCATATTAGACCGGAACCTACGGCTTAAAGTGGATTCTGAACCACTGTAAACATCCATAGCACTGCTGAGACTTGAACCTGAAACTTGTGGTACGTGCCAGACCGATAGTCACTTGGCCATCAGGCAACAAGGGTATATGATCATATATATTAATTGATACTCTAATTTAGGCTTAATGAATTAAAAATATACATAAATAGCTCATATAATATAAAGTTTCATATTTTGATGGAAAGAAATATCAATTTATAATCATATTTAATTGACATTACCTCCACGTCCAAATGCACCTGGACGATCTGGTCTTTCATAGGGGTTCATGCGATTTGAACCAATTGATCGACCCATACGTACAGGTCCTCCACCTGTAGCATTGCGTATTTCTTGTAAGCTGCTTTTAAATATTTCTATGTACCTACAAAAAGAAAAGGATCAGACTTTATATACAAATAAATAAGTTCTTGCTTCAAATAAATAAAAAATTACTAAGATACAGAAATGAAACCAATAAAACATTTTTTATACTATAAAAATTAAAATCTGAAACATTAATTGAATTCAAATCTTTTGTAAAGACACATCTAGTACTTATTATCTTACCATTTTGACTTGTTCTAAATTGTAGTATTGTATTAACACATTGAAATTTATTTTTGTTTAAAGAATAGGATTTCAGAAATTGTCAATTTAGATAAAATATCCTTAATAGAGATTTTTTTTTTTTTTTTTGAGAAAAGAAAGATATTACACATTTTAACTTTAATATAAAAGTTTTTAAATGTTACTTAAAAATCTGAATCAATTAAAATCTATTGCATTTTTTCAATTGCAAAACTTAACTATTCTACTATAAAAACTATACTGCACAAACTAAATAAACTTGTTAAAATTTCAAGATACATAAATAACAGCATAAATTTTTAATTGTATTTCCAGCAAATATTTTTCAAATAAAAAATATTTACACTTTTAATGCAAACAAAATTAATAAGTTGACAGACTTTTAAAATCTCTATTTTAAGTTTTAATTACAAAACTTTTTTTTTTTTTTTTTGCAATTTTTTCACAGAGAGCATTTTTAATTATATAATTGTTTTTGCAATAAAAAAAATAAAAACATTTGAGATACAATTTAACAAAATGTTATATTATTTGTCTATTGTTATTGAGTAGTAATAACCCACCTACCTTCTACCTTCTTTCCCTAAAATTTAACAAACATAGTTTTCAAGAAGATAAAATTTAATAAATAATTTTAAACATAATATAATGTTAGTTAAAAAAAACGATAAGTCACATAATATTGATTATCTCTGCATTTTATAAGCAACACTTGTGTTGAAATTTTAAAAAAATTGATTTCTTTTTTTTCCTTCTTGATCAATTAAATTCTTGTAAGATAAACAACATCACAATAATATGCAAGACAAAATTCACCTTCACATTTTAAAAGAAAAGTAGTGATGGAAATGGCATTATTAAACCTCTTTTTAAAGTCTAACCCTTTTAAAATTAAAAAGGCCCATATTTTTACCCAATTACAAATACATTATATATTTTAACTCCTTATCTTCAGAGTGATTTTCCCTCAACACTTAAAAATTTAAATCCCAGTTACTTGCAACCCATTCCAAGATGATTCTAACCCCCATTATACCATCTAAAACATATTTCCCATTTCCATCACCCCACTCAGAGTGATCTCACAAATATAACATAACAAAAACTATATTGATTCATAATAAATAGATAAATACAGCCAACGGATATAGACCCGCCCTGGCAGTTCTTTGTACCTGTGCCCAATTTTTTCCTTGTGTTTGCCCATTGCCTTTTCAGCAATTTCCTGAGATGCAAACTGCACGAAAGCCTCCCCTGTGCTCCTTCCGTTGAAGTCAGTAGGAAGAGTTATACCGTTTCTTACAATCTCCAGCCCTTTAAATCAAAATCCAGCCCATATTAATAACCAAAATATATTACAGTAAAATATCTATATTAGTATGAAGCCTAAGGAAGAAGCTTTTTTCCTATTAAGCTAGAAGAAAACCACAAATTTTATTATTTTAACACATACAAATACAATATAATTTCTTGTTAATATTAAACGATAATCGATTTCTTAAATAAAAAAAACATTAGTTAACAAAAATTCTAACATGAAAAACGTAAGATTTTAACCTTTGCTTTCTAAATAAAGAACTGCACATATATTTTTCTATTTTTTTTCCTTTTCATTTATACCCTTTTTTTAGCCTCAGAAAGCACATCTTTATACATCTCCTTATAGTAGTTTTATCAAGTGATGATTAAAACAGAATTAAAAAATAAAGTACTTTTTCTTTAATAAAAGTAAATATGCATCATCTAAACATTTAACACAACTTTTTTCATATGTTCTTGAATACAAATGTGGTCAAATGTATACTTATAAATTTAATAGTTGTTTTACTTATACATAATTTATATTTGTTTTCTCTCAAAATAATAACACTTGGTCTAACAATATAAACGTACAGGAAAAAATAATTGCAATTTGACACTGAAATACAATTCCAGAAAAAAGTACATATTATGAAATTCATTATTCTATTCTTTAAATAATTTTTGTTCAACTTTTAAAATAGGTTATTAATTACTTGATGGTTATTAGTCACTTGACAGTCATAAAATTATATATATCATGTTAAGAATTATGAGTCAAGATTCATTTTAAGATCCAAACTAAATGAATGGGAGAAAATTGAATATAGCATGTCATATTTCCTAAAGAACAAAAATTAGCAAATCAAACTATTTAAATTGGCCTAAACAGTTACTGGATATTAAGTGGAGTGAAAAATTATAGCTTGAAAGACATATTATGCAATAATAGTTAACACTGTAAAAATTAATGGCTTATTACAATGAAATATTTTCAACCGAAATAAATATTAGAATTGATCAATACTATGCAAAATTGCGCATGGGGGGGTCCATCTAAGAGCTTTAATATTACGAAGACCTTCGTAACGTATTTAGGTATAAATTTTTAAGAAATCTTTAGTTGCACATTACTGTTTTTATTTACAAGAAATTGTAAGAAGAAAAGGAATGACAATGAAAATTTATTTTGTAACTTAATTAGAAAACCAAAATTCTATTGATGCTGTTACGAAAGCATTATCATGTCATACATACTCCTAAAAATTTAACCATATATGTGGTTAAAAATTTCCTTATTCTGCATTTTCAACAAGCTTTATGTTAACATCATGAATGAATCAAATCCCTTCTACTAACTATTTATAAATATAATCATACAACTTCATTAATAATTGCTTAAAATGAAAGAGTAAAATATTGCTACAAATTCAGATATATGATTTTAATAATTATTAATAAAAAAATTAAAGATGTAACTTATAATACATGTTTCATTTTTTTCTTTTTTTGCAATTTAAGCACACTTCAGAACTTTTTATAAAAAATTTTTTCTTTACTCTTGACTATATATTGGTCAGAATGAAACTTCATTTAAGTTCTCAAGAGTAAAAAATTATGAATCTTCCCTTTAGAAACTTTTGAGAATGCAGTGTATTTCTAAACAATTCAGACCCAAGTGTCATATTTTAATGAATTTGTGCCAATTCAATTACATACCTCATCAAAAAGGAATTTAAATAAATTTAGATATAACAATATTTTTCATAAGTTTAATTATTAATAAATTACTTATTTAAATATTGTCCCTAAAAATTGATTAATATTGCTCTTAAAAGAACAGTATTAATCAATTTGTTATAATTGATTTTACATTAGTAATTGGCGATTTAGTATTGGTACCTAAAAATTAAAAAAGTGGAAAAAAATTAACCTGTGAAAAACTGAGCTATCTCTTCCTTTGAGCATCCAAATGGTAAACCCCTTAAGCGTACACAAGCATCACCAAAAGCCTCCTGGCCATCCAATCCACATCTACGTAAGGCCCACTCCATTTCATTTTCTTTGGAGCGAAAAACTAAAAAATATTTCATAATAAGATAACAATTTTCAGCAAATAATAAATATAAATTGAGATGGAAACACAGAAATGTCACATTAAGTGACTAAAAGTAAAAATTGCTTTTAAATTACTATAAATTTTAGAAATAAAAATATTTAACAATTAAAAGATGTACAGAATATACACAGTCCAGTCACACTAATGTGACCACCTGTCAAAAGCCAGAATAACCACCTTTGGCAGAGCGGACCGCTGCAAGACGTGCAGGAAGAGAATCAATTAGGTTCCTGAAGATGTTCACTGGGATGTTGAGGCATGCCGACTCCAGTGCCATTAGATTATGCGGTTGAGGATCCATGGCGCGAACACCCCGATTGAAGTGGTCACACAGATTCTCGATTGGTTTTAAATCTGGTCAGTTTGCTGGACAGGGGAGTACGATAAACTCATCCTGGTGCTCTACGAACTACGCACATACATTGCGAGCTGCACGACACCACACATTGTCCTGCTGGTAGATGCCATCATTCTGAGGAAAAATAATTAGCATGTAGGGGTGGACATGGTCCGCAAGGACAGATGCATACTTATGCTGATCCATCGTGCCTTCCGCGATGATGAGTGCACCCAGTGAATACCAGGAAAACATTCCCTAAACCATAATGCTCCCTCCTCCAGCTTAGATGCTTCCGGCAATTGTTGCAGGGTGTTTGCTTTCAGACGTTTCACGCCGTATACGCCAACATCCATCTGTCCGATGGGGCATAAAACATGATTCATCGGAAAAAGCCACGTGTTGCCACTCTGTGGACATCCAGTTTTGGTACTGGCGTACAAATTCCAGCCTTCATTATGATGAACAGCAGTCACCATAGGTGCATTAACCAGACGTCTGCTGCGGAGGCACATGTGCAGCAACGTTCGCTGAACCTTTGTTAAGGACTCTTGGTAGTCTCTTAGTTCATCTGGGCGGTCAGTTGCATGTCTATTCGCCTGAACGCATCTGCATAGTATTCGTTCGCCTCTGCCATCTATAGCCCGTGGTGCACCCCATGTGCCATGCATGGTATACTTTTACCACAGCGGCACGCGAACAGTTCACAAAATTAGCCGTTTCCAAAATGCTTCCACCCTTAGCCCGAATGCCATTAATCATGCCCTTTTGGACATCGGATAAATCGCTATGTTTCTGCATTACGCCAACGATTGAAGTGCTTTCCGATGCCCTAGGACTTTATATACTCTACTGCAATGTGCTGCCACCTGCCTTCTATTATTGGTTATTTCACGTTGACATCGAAAATAGGTGGGTCACATTAATGTGACTGCACTGTGTAGTTAGTGACCAATTTCAGCATGTATATGAATTATTTTAATAATATCCACTACAGTTTTTATAAAAGTAAAGAGGAAAATTGTAAGCAATGGTTTTGTTTTATCCCATTATAGAGGAAATGGTAACAATAAAACTAAGCGATTATAACAAGGTAAAGGCATACCAGGTAAGAAAAATATTTAAAAAAAATTCAAACAGGACATAAGGCTGATCAAATTAAATAATTGTTTGATTTTTAAAGTGCTAAAAAATCATCTTTTTTTTATATATATCTGATATCTTTAAAAGAATATAGTCAAGAATAATCTCTAAAACAGAACCATAACAGTAAACCTGAGAATTTTTGTAAAGTTATATGCATAATGTTTTTTAAAAAGTACCTTCTATGTAACGGTTACCAAGATGTTCGTTATTTTTTTCCAATCCTTTATCAGCATCTTCAGCAGTTTCAAACTCAACATACGCTTCCCCACTAGGCCGACCTTCCTTTGACATAGTCATATGTATACCATTAGAATTGTTCTTTAATTTACAACCTAAAAAAAAAAGTGTTTTATTAAACATATATTGTTGCATAATTATACACGGAACCACTTTTTGGTATTATTTGCATTTACAGGTAATGAATTAATAAGCAACAGGTTGAAAGATCTAGTGAATTATTTTGCAACTAAAAAAAGAAATTAAAATTTTTATCTAAAATTTTGATAGTTAATAAAAAGGGAGGCTGTACAATTGTAAAAAATACCTCATAATATTGAGAAGTTAAAAATATTTTAAAAACTAAGATGCGATTCTAACATATAGTTATCAACTTAAAATGCGAAATTCTTAAAAATTATGAAAAAAAAAAATTTATCTGACTTAAGACTATTAATTATATTAGTTTTCTGGCTTCCTCCTTACTTAGAATCACTGTATGTGTAAATATGCTGTTGAAAATACTTTTACTAGTTATTTAATATGAAAACAATATTTTTATAAAATTAACAAAAAACAAAAACAATGAACATCCCAAAAAAATTATTTAAATAGTATATCACAGAACTGTTCTTTTCCGAATTATTATAAGATAGCCACCATACTAAAATAAAAATTAATTTATTTTATTTAAACTATTTTTATCAAAATTATTAAGAGAGATTTACATTATTTTAACAATTGTCTTTTTTTTTTTTTTTAAGAAACTTGTGAAAAGAAATAGCAAAACATCACAAAATGGCAATTTCATAATGAATATGCTTTTTAAAGATAACATATGAATTTTGGTTTTCCCCCTCTAAATGCACATTTACAGAAATCCTAATTTAAGAGCTTAATTAGTAATTGAGCACAAATAACAAATTAAAGTATGCATTCAAAGCCTATTCTAAAGAATACTTGATTATTTTAAATGTATGAAACCTAAATTTATATATATATATATATAATTCAATAGACTTAATTTTCAATAATTAAATACATACATAACAAATACTTAAGTAACACCAATCAATGTAGATGCTAAAGGATTGTGAAATTAGGTTGGAGGAATTTAAACTTAATGCACAATAAATAAAACATTACACATTAAAATTCTTACTTTTCTAAATTGGTTGGTTACAAAACGTTTAAAAAAAAATGAATAAATCAAAAGCTGGACATTAGACTCAAAACTCTTGTAAAATGAGTAACAATCTAAGCTGACAAGCATGCTTGGCTACAAAATCGCTGCTCGTGAACATGCTTGGCGCAAAATGTTTTCGCCAGCAATTTTCCTTGATTTTTACGAATTTTCCTGATCCCAGATCTTTAAAATTTTCTGTCTTGGATCTGAATTCCCAGTTCTGTTGTCATCTTGGTAAATGCTAATGATATAGCTATTTCCTTACTATTATTTTTACACACCAAAACAAATTAATTTTTTACATGCATTTAAAAAAAATTTTTTTTTTACAATTTTTTTTAATTCATATTATTGAATATTCAGTAATGATGCCATTATTGAATATTCAATAATGATCAATTAAATAAAAAAAAAACTTTTTATTACCAGATTATTAACAGCCTATAATGATAAATCTACCCAATATTAATTTAACATTTGAATTTTTGAATGATTTTAATAATATCATAATGCCCGATTATACAACGTAATTATGACTCAATTTTAAAAGCTCATTGAAAAATTATGCTATTAACAAGAAATTTTTCTAAAAAAAAAAAAAAAATTAAAAAACCTAAAAATTTTTAGCAAAATTTTAACCTAAAATTTGTGGCTTTTACTTTTTAAAAAAAAAAAAAGAAGTAAAAATAAAGTGCTAAATTCTATAAATTTCCATTGTATATCTTTATACATTGAAAATTGATAACATAACAATGCATATGTCAAATTACATTTACAGATGAGCTTCATACTATTATCACTTTGTTAAATAATTCAGTTTATAAACAAATTCAGCATATAGTTAGGAAATAAAATCAAAATATTTATAACGTACCTTCAAAAAATTTCACTATGTCTTCCTTAGATGCAGACCATGGCAAGCCTCTCACACGCAGGACCAAAGGATCAAAATTCTCTCTTTCTTCTTTAATTTTGCTATATATATATATAAAAGCATATGTATATGTAATATATGTGCAATAAGTGTATATTTACTAAATTTAAATTTTCTAATGAACTTAAAACATATCACATTATTTCTAGCTAATTTTTTTATTATTAATAATGATTAGCTTTTTGTGCAAAATTTTATCCAGGTACATATTTATTATAATTGAAAGATACAGCTTTATGGCAATATTTATGTAGTCCATGACAATCTCATCCTAGTATTCTAATACACTTGCAACAAATCTTTACTAAAATTACTTAACTATGAGAGGAAGGATATGGATAATTTTCAAATATTTTTTTGTAAGCACTCTGCTACGACTTTAAAAAAATATATATAAATATGCAAAAATGTCTCAATGTGCTAACGGCCTGTGATACATTGGGACAACCATCTTATTTAATATCACAAAAATTTAACTTAAAAAATCAGAAATAGCAGATTTAGGTACAACAGGTGCTGAAAAAAAATTGTATTACGAAGTCGTAATATTGTACTTCATCTACTAAAGTCTTAACCTTTTCATCTTTTTTATATATCAAGGTCATTATATAACTAATTTAATACCAGTATTCAAATTAAGATTCATACATTTCCCAGACTCAGTCTGCATGGATCATTAACATATGTACAAAAACATAACTTTAATTTATCCAATATTCTATTAAGAAAACATGGTATACATTGATATTGTCCGAATGTGCTTCAAGAAGTCATTTTATAATGGAAAAGAAAGTGTATTAACATATGGTACTTTTAAATTATGTACCGTTTCTTTATTAAAGATCTACATTTAAGGTAAGGAAAAATTACTTTCTACAATATGGATGATTGTAGCTACACTGAAGTCTGTAGAACTATATATCAGATTTTCTGAAACTACATAAAGCATTTTTTGTAGTTATCACAATAATTGGATGTTTGTAATTTTTTAGCAGAAATTACTCAAGTTGACTGTTTGATTTTTTTTTTTTTTAATTTAAAGAGCTATGATAATTTTTGAATAAACCAATATTTCATAAAAAAAATTAATTTAGTTAAATGGTTAAGCAAAATGTTTTAAATGATAAATATTCAAATTCCAACACATTTTGACTATTAACTGATTTATTACTTCCACACATATATTGAGAAGCATAGCATAATTGCACAACCTAATTTAATATAATTTATGCACATATATTCAACAAATGTTTCTGTTATTGGAATTAAAATTTTAATTACGAAAAACAACATATCAGACTTACTTATTTGTTAACGAACGTCACAATAAAAACAGAATCAAACACGAAATGCACATTAATTTTTATGAGTACATAATCGTTAGTTAAAAAATTATATTGTTGCAAATATATTCTAGAAAAAACATTTCTAAGTATACTAACAGAAATACTTATAATACAAATACAATACTATTCTAAATTTTTGTGTATAAACTCAAATAGAATAGCGCATTTCAGCTGCGCCATTTGCATATATTATAAAAATTATAAGGAACGCGAAAATAATTAACGATTAAAAAAATTTTAACATTATAAAAACATGCATAGCAATAAATGACATTTAAAATCAATTACTGGGATAAGGGCTATTTTCATAACAGATAAGAACTCAACAATATATAATTATTTACTCACGTCTCCATCCTTAAAAATTGAACTTTTTATCGTACAAGATAATACTTAATTTACAGAAGTAAATAACGAAATTTTTTTTAAATTACGATATGCACTTTCGTCAAACAGTTTAGAATACAGAAAACAAATGGCGACAGTACAAAATTGCTTGACCACCAAATATTACCGGCAAGAATAACCCAGAATAACCATACAGAAAAGTGTTGCCAACAGTGATGCGTAGCCAACAAATTAATATTTTGCAGTATTTTTGCTTTTGAAAAAATTCCGCAAAAATTAAATAAATCATATAATATAAATTATACGTTAATATTTTCAAAATATACATATATAATTTCACTCAGATGTCAGTGACGGCGATGTTTCATTTTCCATTTTGAAGTAATATATAAAATCTCAAATTATTTATTGCGTGTTCCTTTTTTTCCTAAGGCCAAAATGAAGATTTTCACAAACAAAAATAATTTAAAATCCTTCTAAAATCTTAGTTAAGTGTTCATAATTTTCAAAAAGTTAAGAACCATGAATTCCGCACAACCTTTGATTTTTTCCCTTTTTTTGTAACCTAGTATTGTTTTAAATATTAAATATTTATGTAAATTTGCAATAAATATATTTTATACTATTAAGTAAGCAAATTACAATTAAACAATAAAAGAAGAAATAAATAAAAGTAATTTTTCCTAGAGCTATTATCCTTTTGCTTGATATAAAACTGCATTCTCACCAAATACTACGTACACAAAATTTCAACCAATCAAAATACTGTTTTCATTAGCTTTCTCACGTCTTTACCTTCACCTTCACTGGAAACTGGCAAATACCAGGTTTCCTCCTTTCAAGCAATCCGTCAACAAGCTTCAAAAAGAAATAAAGCAAATGATTCACAAATTAAAAAATGACAGATGGAATGAATTTTTATTAGGCCTAAATCCAGAACATAATTCTCTCTTCAAAATTAACAAACATTTTACCAAAAAATATCCTCAAATTCCTCCACTGGTTGGATCCTCAGGTCTTATATTTTCATCTTCTGATAAAGCGAACTCTTTTGCTGAAAATCTTGAGCTCTCCTTTCAAGAAAACAATGAACCTTGCGATTACTCACAAATTGAGCATGTTGAAGATACAGTAACTTTCTTTCTAGCTGATCATCAAAATTATCATAACAATATTTTTTTTTCTCCGTCTGAGATAATTAACTTAATCAAGAATCTCAACATTCGGAAATCTTCTGGACCTGACAACATTCCAAATAAAGCCTTAATGTGTCTCCCCCCTTAATGCCATTACACATCTTGCAAAAATCTACAACAGCTGTACTAAATATCACTACTTCCCTCCTATCTGGAAAAAAGCAAATATCATCATGTTCCCTAAACCAGGACCAGGCCAAGATAGGAAATTTCCTCAAAATTATCGGCCCATCAGTCTCCTTTTCTGTAGGAAAACTTTACGAAAAACTCTTAGTGAAACATATTACTTCTTTTTGCGATAAAAATTCCATAAATCCAGCAGAACAATTTGGATTGCGTCAACATCACTCAACTTGTCATCAACTTCTACGTGTCACCAATATCATCACTGAAGGATATAACTATACATTTTTTACAGGAGGTGCCCTTCTAGATTCAAAAAAGCTTTCGATCGACTGTGGCACAATGGACTGATCTACAAAATGATCAAACTTCAATTTCCAACTTGGATCACACTTATCATTATAAATTATCTTAAAAATAGAACATTTCAAGTTCGACTTCATAATTAATTCTCCACAATCGGTCGTATTAATGCTGGTACACCTCAAGGAAGCGTGCTCAGTCCTATTCTCTACAATATCTTTATCTACGACTTTCCTCAATGCACTTACATTTCCACTTGCCTATTTGCTGACGATTCTGCTGCTCTTGCCCAAGGTGCTTCTATTCTTTATGTCATAAATACTCTTCATAATTTTTTGAATATCCTAGAGGATTAGCTAACTAAATGGCGCATCGCAATTAATGTCTCTAAATCTCAAGCCATCTTTTTCCGAAAAGGGCACGCCAGATAACCATATATTAATCTCTCCCTTTTTGATCAACAAATTTAATGGGCAACTAATATTAAATATCTCGGCTTAGTTATAGACAATAAACTTACGTTTCGAGCTCATATTCAAAATCAAAGAAAAATGTTCAAAAAAATTTTATCTCACTCTACCACTCATTAATAAATTTTCTAAATTAACTTTGTCAAACAAACTTCTTCTCTACAAACAAGTTCTTAGGCCTATCCTCACCTATGCTGCCCCAATCTGGGGTCTAGCTGCACAATCTAACAAGAAATCTCTACAAATTATCCAAAACAAACTTCTTCGTATTATTACCGGTGACCCTGGTTTGTCCGCAACTCTACAATTCATCAAGATTTAAAAATTGATTCTATTGACAACTATATTACTAAACTTTCTAGAAATTTCTTCAATACTATTGCTACTCACGAAAACCCTCTCATCAAGGCGCAAACTACATTTACGCAATTGAATGGAAAATACAAGTATCCTTTCTCTACTTCTAAATGGAATCGAAGCCTCAAACCACCATAATTTCCTGCTCACTTATCGCTTTTTAGATATTTTACTTCAACGCATATTTACTGATCATAAATTTCTTGTTACATTTCCATCACCGATGATTTACATTTTTCTTACTTTCTTCTTTTTTTTCTCTCAAATCATACAAATCTATTTAAATCTCAAATCTATTTATCATGACTTTTCTTTCCTACTGCCTTCACATATCATTGAATAGATGAACGCTTCGCGTTCAGGCACTCGACATCTTTATTCAAAAATGATGGAAACTGGCAATTGGCAAACCATTTTTGGAATACCATTTAAGTGACGTATGAGAAAAGCAAGTCGATCTTGCTCTGAGTGTCTTCGTCTGGCAGTGAGAAACAAGTCACATTATCTGAATAATAATCATATCATATCACATAATATAATAATCATATCGCATAATTGAATTCCTTTAAAAAACCGGCTCTGATCGCAGCTGGGCTGAGACAACCGACTCACTCAGAAGGTTCAGTCCACATTAAAACAAACCTGTTTATAATTGGTTAGCGAGACCCTAGAGTAGAATTCTCGTACTCTCGTCTGGACACTGCTTCAGATTTAGTGTCTCTTAACGTTTTCATTAGAATTATTAATTAAATATTTAATTAATATGGCTGCATATTTAATGTTAGTAACGCTACTAAAAGAAAGTTGCATAATAGTTATAAGTTTAAAAAACTACAGGCAGGGTCGGATTTAGATGAAAAGAGGCCCTAGGCGATTTCACTTATGAGGCCCTTTCACCTCCTATTTTTAAATTTCTTAATTGCTTATTATGTTGTTTATTATTCATATGTGTAGAATTTCTCCTTATTTTTGTGTTTACTGTTTTTAGAATAGTGTAATTCTAATTTTGTCAACAATTTGAATGTAGGCCCCTCTTGATCTTGAGGCCCTAGGCTGAAGCCTAGTTAGTCTATAGGAAAATCCGGCCCTGACTACAGGTAAAATTAAGAAAAAGCATTTAAACAAATTTTAAATAAAAATAAATAAAATTTTAATTTGAAACTAAAAATAAAACAAAATAGTTTAAAAATAAAGTTATATGGTACAATTAGGACAGTTGCAGACGCCGTAAGGAGAAGAGCAACATAAAAATTCCCTACGCAAAAAAAGGCCCTTTTCAGAGATAGTTTTTTTTTTAATTTTATTTTATTCAATCCATATTTCGTAATTAATTAAGAAGTATAGAAATAACCTAACTTTGAGTCACTAGTCGGGATAATGAAAAGTTGCACTTGGTAGCAAGAACAAACGTCGAAGATCGAACCCACTCGATTTCGGCGGTGAGAACGTTACTCAAATCATTTCGCTGGTTTGGCTGTTAGATATGACGAAATTAAGGCAAAAACTTGATTCTCAGATATGCAGATAATTATAATTGGTTGTAAACGAGATAATTATCCCAAATAACAACCTAGGTGTCTCTTCGCAAAAGGGAAGTCCTCGAAAGAAACACCATTGATTACCAGAGGGCTTGACTGATTTTGATGAAATTTTGTGTGTGTGTGTTTGATGAAACAGGGAGGATATTTTTATGATATCCCCTTTGTTGTAAGCCGCCACCAGAGGGTGCTGCAGCATATGAAATTCTATAACGGTCAACCAATAGCTATGAAAATTTATAATAATATGTATTCGAGTATGGAAAATATGTACTCGCTATTCCACTTTTACTTGACACCAGATGATGCTGGAGCATTTTATCTTATATACCGTTCAAACATTAACCATAAAAATTAGAATGCACATATACTGGAATTTGGTGAATATATTCGTGATTTCTAATTTTCTACAATGCTTTTTTTTTGGCAGGACAACGTGTGCCGGTTTCTCTAGTATTCTAATATATTAATATTTAAAAATTGTTTAAAGAAAATACAAATATTGTTTACCTTTAAAACTGTTAGAATGAAAAAAAACTTTGAGATTTTAAAGTATAAAGAATAAGTTTAATAAAGCTTAGATCCCTTGCCTCCCACTAGAATCTTTCAACCTAGTTCTAAATAATATCTTTAAACCGTAGCTGAGAAAAGCATGTATTGGGAAGGCGGCCTGCTCCGTGTACCAACTCGAAGGGGGAAGGGTGACAAAAAAGTGTCGATTTTGTATTGATACATCTTTTTGTTACGTCAAATAAGGATTCTGCAGTTTTGGGTTCTGGGTAGATGAGGATTCTGTAGGTGTTTTTTTTTTTTTTTTTTTTTTTGATATTTGCCAAATGGCAATTATCAAACGCCAATAATCACTTAAACTCCGCTACCATATCTGCTGGTGTTCTTGTGCTCATGTTGTGTTTGCACTACAAACATTTTTAATACACTTTAGTTTTTGCAAATTTAAACAGATAAGTTAATGTTTATTTTTAATATTTAATTTTTAATTACTAGATTGTAAATATCATCAAACCTAAATAATTTTTGACATCTGTCTTTAATGCATTATGTAGCTTTTAATTTTTTATTATTTATTAATAATATTTCATTTTTTGTTTATTTAGTTTGTTATTCATGTATTTAAGTACTAGAATGTTAAGCCTAAGTAAATGTTAATTTCATTAAGTCAAATGAATGAAATTTGTATATTATTTGTGTACTTAATTATTAGAATGTATTTTACAGTTTTATCATGTTTCAACATACTAGTAACTAAATGATTGGAATTAAAAAAAAAAAAATTATATACGTTAATTCTAAAAATGTATATAAAAAATATGACGAAATAATGCCTATTTAATTGTTTATGCAAGAGTGTAATTTCTGTCTAACTTTAAAGTCAGAGGATTTAAGAGGGGTTCACTCTCCCCTCTAAAGTTTATAACATTAAAGCTGAAAAAAAATGAACTAAAATTATGAATGAAAAAATGAACAAATTTGTCGTCATTTTCATTATTCAAGTTGAAGACCC
Source organism: Caerostris darwini (assembly GCA_021605075.1). Classification (NCBI taxonomy): domain Eukaryota; kingdom Metazoa; phylum Arthropoda; class Arachnida; order Araneae; family Araneidae; genus Caerostris; species Caerostris darwini. The sequence continues at coordinate 120,522 of BPLQ01000194.1, forward strand.
AGAATTAGCGATTACCGTGTTACTCAGTGAATATTCTTCATCTGTTATCTTTTTCTAGGAAACAATGTGGGATGAAGCAAATGGAAATGGAGAAGGCCATCGAAATAAGTGTAAGAAGTGATGAGGAGACTGCGAAAAGGGTGTGGGGGAGGGAAGGAGAAAAATCTACTATAAAACAGGCAGTATCAAAAACTGTAGGAGTCAAACAATTTTCAGGGGCTTTAACAATCGCTAATTGCAGTAAATTACGGGTGAAAGATGTGATGCTGCATGGAAAGAAACAAAATTTATTGTGTGGTGTGTTGAAGAAGGGGTGTTCCATCTGGATTTTTTTTTTTAAATATGTTGGTTCTCAAGTAAACAAACAACAGGTCCTATGATTCATTGTCTCATCCCTGCCTCAAATATATCATCGCTCCAAATTGTCCAATGAGTTCTGTGTGCGTTCTCCAAATTGTTCTGTGATATTTTTAACACGAACATCATAATAATATAGTCAGAGAGAAATATTTTAGAAAGTTGTATGGGTATGTGTTTTCTACTCTAGAACTGATCATAAAGTAAACAAGTTTAGTTAGGATCGTTCTTCAAATGAAATGATAATATCAGGAAGTATTGTAATTATTATTGGCGTTCTCGTAATTTGGCCTATTATTGTCTTTATTTTACATAGCCAAGACGTCCTTTTAAACGTATTTTTTCTAAATTTCTAAATTTTCGACGCTTCTTCGGTTTTACTTAAAAATCTATGTTAGAAATTTATGGTAACTTAAACGTGCGGGCAATTTAATGTTTCTATTTCGATGTATTTTGTAGAAATTTGCTGTTAATAAGGCTTCAATAATGATTTCGTTTTTGGCGATTTATTCCTATCTAATTGCAAATACATCATCGGGATCTTCTACAGACTAGGCTTCGAAATATTTTTTTTCAACTTGTGTTAAATTACATTTGGTACAATAATCGTACTGCAAACAAACCAATATAACTCTTAGTTATACTATTAGGAGGCATTTTGTCATGTGATCCAGTCAGCCGCATATTGATGTATAGGATCTTTACATTGTCTGAAACATTTCCGCTATTACTATACCTTTTTATAAGCAACATTTTGTCTTTTGTAATTTAATGTTTAAAAATTAATCAGATTTTGGCTAAGCTACTTTTGGCTTTATCTTTGAGACAATGAAGGCGTTTTTCTGCTTTTATACTGTGTTTTTCTTCGTACATTGAATCATTCTTCTCTTTTCCTTATATGATATTGATTTTGGTAAGTAGAGTTTCGAGTTATTTTATAAACTCGAAACTCTACTTACCAAAATCAATAGACATGACATATAGTATCTAATATATTTAACTTATAAATATATTAGATACTATAATCTAGCGTGTTTGTACCAATTGTGGTCGCTTTTCCAAGATTTAGAACTGTGAGCACAGAAAAGAAAGCAAACGAAAAGTATAGTTTTGGAAGTTCAGTTCGCTGGCAGGTACGATGCTGAAATTTGTTAAAACTTTGACATCAACATCAAGTGGGGGAAAAGACGTTGCAGAAATATTTCAATCAGAGAGTGAAGTTGAGGTTAAAAAAAAAGTTTGATAGAAGTCATGAAAGTGAAGAACAAATTAGAGAGGATATTCACAAAAAAAAAAAAAAAAAAAAAAAAACTGAACATCTTAAAGGAAAATTATAACATCACAAATAATCATAATGAAGAAGAAAATCAGATAAAGAGGAAGAATGAGGAGTAGAAAAAGATTACGAAACTAATAATAATATTTTGCTTTCTGATACCTCTTATTGACCTTTCCTTATTTCATATAATCCAAGAGTTAACTTAATTAAAGAAGAAATGAAGCGTTTCAAATGAAAGACAGATCATTTGTTTCAGTTAAGAGACAAGGAGATAAGATGAAGGCCATGAAACCTCAGAATAACATGAAGCTTGTTTTGAGCAGGTAGACAGCTGCTGAAACAGAAAAAAGGAAGCGGAGATGTCATTTAAAAAGACTCCTAGACATCGCTAAACAAAATCTTCCATTCCTCTACACACAGATAACATATTTTGGCACAGAACAAAGAAAATTTTCTAAACTTGATTGAACTTCTATCAATATATGATCCTGTACTATAAGAGCATTTGATGAAGCTAGATCAGTCAACTCAATCACAGTCGGGTAAGATATTATAAAGATATTTGTCTGCCACCATATGAAAGTTTATTTTACTTCTGGGTGGTATTGTAAAGAAAAATAATTTGACTGATATTATTAAAGTAATTTAGTACGATATTTGACTGTAAGCCCGACATCTCGCGTACAGATCAAATGAGTGAATGCCTCGGTTATGTTCACAAAGAGAAAAAAATTGCTGAAATAAAGGAGCCATTTCTACGTTTCTTTTTCATCTAAATGGGAAAAAAGCCGTTGATGTAACGAATGAAGATAAAAAACAAAACAAAAATTATTCCTTTAACGGATGATCATCAAAAAGTAACAAAAATTATTTGGCTACCACGAGTCATTTCTTAAACAATAATTGCGAAATGAGGTCATTTCTTTTAGTTTGCTTCAAATATTCTGAGAGCCATACATCTGAAAATTTAAGTATTGAAATCAAAAGATTGGTGAGAATATGGAATATCTCGAGCAAAATTTCAGCTATTTTAACAGTAAAGGCTAAAACATAATGGCAACTATCAAATTTTGCGGATGAAAACATGTAGCGTACAATCTTCATACATTAAATTTAATAGTGCGGACAAGTTTAAAAGAGATTGAAAATGCTTACTAGAATGCCGGGCCAATATATATATATATATATATATATATTCCCAACGGCAAGTTTACAGGACAACAGGATATCATAAAAAAATACAAAGAACCAAATATAAACAAATGACATCACTTATGATCAGAGAAAACCAGGAAAGATTCTATGGAAAAAGGAATGTGAACGTTTTTTAAGAAAGTGATATCAATAGTAGAGATTGATCTATTGACTATTCTAGTTAGAAGGGAAGGAGGATAAATCTCCGCCCCCGTATGAAGTGCAAAATGGAAAAGTTCATTACCAGTTTGGTTTTTGCGATTACAATGCCAGGTGAGGTGATGGGCGTTAAAGCAACACCTGTGTCTAGGAGGTGGTTAAAGTCGCCATAAGAAAATCGAATGACAATTTAAGCTGAAACGTGTAGTTAAATCGGCAATTAAATGGGAAAGACTAATATCGCAGGGAACATAAACAGAGGCAACTGTAAGAAAGTTATTAATCATAGTATTAAGAACAGTACTTTGAATGGAATTAAAATTAAATAGAATAATCTCTTGGTACGTAATGTTTTTTTAATAGAAATTTCTGTATCACCTGATTATCTCGGGGTTTGTGTACCATCATTTCTGTACGAAAGTTAATTAAGAATAAAAGGGTTATTTTTTAGAGGAAAGATGAGTTTCCTGTAATAAAATATCTGCACTATGATTATTGATAAAATTTGTTAAACTGAGCATTTTAGACATAATACCATTTGTTTTTTCCTGGAGACATGAAACTGCTGCAATTTTTCTAGATGTGGCCAAGGCTTTTGAGTCTGGGTTAAGGGATTGATTTACACACTCATTTCTTACAATTTCTCTCCTTATTTGATTCAAGTAATTCGTAACTATCTTTCAGACAGACACTTTGTTGTCGCAGTAGGGAATACTGATTCCTCAATTCGTGATATTCATGCTGGTGTGCCCCAGGGCTCTATTCTAGCTCCTTTCCTCTATAATATCTTCATCCACGATATTCCCTAAAAGAAAAATATCAAAATTAGTCTGTATGCTGACAACACTGCAATCTTAACGCAAGGTCAGAAAATTTGCAAAATTATATCATTGATTTAGAAAAATGGCTCATTAACTGGAAGATAAAATTAAATGTAGACAACACTTAAGCAATTCTTTTCACTTGCAAAAAATCCTATAACTCTCCTAATATTAAAATATATAATAATTATATCACCTGGTCTAAAGAAACTAAGTACTTAGGAATTATTCTTGATAGTAAACTTAACTGCAGATCGCATATCTACAACCTTAGAAATAAATTCACTACTCAATTTAAAATTCTCTGACCTTTAATCAATAGATATTCAGCTTTACCTCTTAATCTCAAAATACTAATATATCTCTCTTATCTTCGTCCAGTATTAGCTTATGCAAGCCCAGTTTGGGGTTCTGTTGCACTTACAAATTTTGAAATTATTCAAAGGCTTGAGTACGAATTCAGCCTGGTACTTTCTTAAGGACGATATTAGACGAACTCTCTCGACTCCAAGTTTAAGACAATTTGTTCACAAAATTTCTACTAAACTCTATAATGATATGAAAAACATCAATAACCATGTTTTAAATATCCTACAAAATTACGATTAGGATATTTCTTCCCGCAAACATAACAAAGGACCTCGTAATGTTCTAAATATTTTAAATTAATTCCTTATTAAGACGATTTTCTCCTGCTCTGACTGATTTATTACCCACAACTGTCTGGATGAAAAAAGTTCGCTTTTTTCCTAAGCTATTTTTTCTCCTAATTTGACTTTTGCCCATTATGTTTTATTTTTTTGATTACATGCAACTGATTTCATCAACATCTACACTTTTGAAATTTTTATTAATTTTCATTTTATAACTTTATTAAATAAATATTTCTTTTTTTAAAAAAAAATGGGCATTTAATTATCTATTTTTCTCATTAACTCAAAAGGCACGAGACCACCGTAATGTTTCAACATTTTACAATGAAGTAGCTATTGGCCGCTATGTGGCCAAAGATCCCCGTATGAATCTACAATAAAAGAATACCATTTGTTTCCAATAACAAATTGTTAGTCTGGTAACCAGAGCAACCATTAAGTTAGTTTAGTAGCATTACTTTCAAAACGTCTTATAAAAGCTTGCAATTTAGCTAAACTATTTTCGCACGTGAATAACTGATTAGAAATCTTTTCTTATCCTCCCCTTAAATTAAATAAAGAAATAATTTCACTGATTACAAATAGAGCTGGACTAAAAGTATCAGTAGTTAAATTATTATTAATATTAATGTTAAATTATTATTAATATAATTCCTTATATTGGGGAAGCGACGGAGTTATTGTTGGGATATTTCCTCGTACAATAGCTGTATTAATTTAGTATTAAGTAGGCAAGCGGCTAGGCAACATCTCTTATGCAGGAGGTGCTGGGCTAGGTCGATTTCGCATCCAAGCAAATCGTTCTAGATATTTAGGTATTCATCCTCTCGTTCTGATTCAAATTATGCTTGAATGGTTATCTGATCACACCCACGTGGAGGCGCCATTATAGTATCTTTAGTTTGCTTTGTTACTCTTTAGTTATTATCTGCATCGTTTCTCTTTGTGGAATGTCATCATTGCGATGTATGTTTTAAGTTACATAAAAGTGACATTCATCTAAGAAACACAAGAAAAATGTGCATTAAATTAAAAAAATATTGATCTCTTTTGTATTGTGAAAATGTTGGATGCACTGATAATTTAATAGGAATTCTACGATCCAAATGCCCTGTCCTTTTTCAGCTATTTTTTTTCCCATCACTTTTTTAGCGTTTTTCGCCAAGTCCTCTCTCTCCCTTCACATTTTTTCCGCTTTTCATGCTTCTCCCCCATTTTTGTTTCTAGGAACTCCAGCATGGACATAAATGAAGAGTACTCACTTTGTACTCGTATTTCTGTTTCAGTTAATTACTAGCAATTAACCAAAAATGAAATACAAGTACAAAAATACTGATATTTAAAATGTTCAGAAAATTAAATTATTTTTAAATTCTAATGTTAAAACTTTACGGGATATAACTTACCCCCCCCTCACCCTAGAATAGTCTAGATCAGGGGTCTCCAAACTTTCCAGCCTTAGGGCCATACTGTTTACTCCAGTAAATATCAAGGGCCAAAACCGTTTTAATTTTTCTGTCATTATCTACAATTTCTAGTGTTTTAATGTGTTTTTTTTTATCCTACTTATTACAGCAACAATAAGCTATTCGCTGTCACGGGCCAGATTGATGACACTGGTGGGGGGGGGCGTAGTTTGGAGACCCCTGGTCTAGATTTATGACTGGATTTAGATAAATTAGACATAGAATATATTTTAATTTCTAATATCTTTTTAAATTCTAATTTTAAAAACCTATGAAGAAAGACCCGAAACCCTCTATTTATTACATATTTTACACACTATTAATTAATACCATTAATTACACACCATTAATAAATGCATATTCATTAATTCATTTAAACTCGTAATTAAATAGCCAAATAACAAATAATCGGATACATTTAATGCAGATGCTGAAGGTGTTTTAATTAAATAATTCAGGTTTAATACATAAAATATACATAAATAATAATTCATTAGATTTAATTTTTATTACTTAATACAAAAATAATAAATACACAAATTACAAATATCAATCAATGTTGAGGTTAAACGATTTGTGAATCGAAGAATCAAAAGATACAGTTTTCAAAGAGAAACCAGTTGTGAAAAGAAAACAACCTCATTACAAATCGGAATAATACGGGGCTGTGATAGAATTGTTGTAAACTGCACACTTAAATTACTTGTCCTTGAAAATACATAATACAAAATATGTTAACTAGTACACCCATTCGTGAAATGGTTAACATAAAATAAGTTCAAAAATTCTATTCTAATTCTAATTTTCTTTTTAAATACAATGCATATAACATAGGTAAATTTATTACGCTGCCTACGATATGTATGTGCAAGTATCAAAAACTGAAAGACAAGAGGCAATTCACGATTTTGTATCGCAAACGCTATGATGGTTTTTGTTTTACAATTTGCTTGAAGCGAATACCGATAGAGGCTTTTGTAGTACAAAATGACCGTGTTTCTGTTTCAATCCTTTCCAGTTATCTTTTGGTTTTTGTGTTGGCCCTTATATATATATTTGTGTGTGTGTGTGCCTAGGATTTGTTTGAATTCTAATCCAATAAGTATTGGTGACACATGAAAATTGTGCTTTGACAGAGAATTGGGTACTCCCACGATAGGAACTTTGAACACTGAATTTGGAGAAGAGAGAGAGAGACAGAGAAAGGTTGAGAGTAGATGGTATATAGTAAATATAGCGTTCAAATTAGTGAGAGTTAATATATAGTAAATATAGTTTTAGATAGGGTGCATTAAATGTAATGCAAAAATGAACTCTCTATTCTTCTTTTATGTGTTTTAAATACTGCTTAACACAACTGACAACCTATAAAAGTGGAAGATCTGGTAGGCATGAGGTCATTGACTCAACGCGTTTGGATAGCAGTCATTATTTTCGAAGCATATTGAGACAGAAGGCCGCCCTTGCTGCAAATCGACCTCAGTTATAGAATGAATTTTTGGATAGCCACCATGACTTAATGAATGTTTGAAGTGGGATGAATTTGAACAGTAGGATTTTAATAATTGTTTTTGAAAAGCCGAAATCCGGCTTGAAGTTGAAATTTAAATGTCTAGATGCTAAAAGTAAAAGTTCCCCTTATTGAAGTTTGAAGTATTGGTGAAAGATGTAAAAGCTGCCCTATCTAAATAAAGAGCTGTCCTGCGACAAATTTTTCCCAAAATATCTATTTCCAGTCAAGAACTGCCCTGATTTGCAGTCTCCGTTTGAAGCAAGTCATTTATATCGCTTCTGTTTGCCGACCAAGATGATTTCCATCTGCTTCACAAGTTGAAATTACAGATAAAACATTTTTCACTTACTTATATTTTCATGCTTTTCTTATAAAGAAATTTAATTTTAATTAACATTGCGTTTTTTTTCTTTTAGGGAAATTGATTGTGTAAAAGTAATTATTTTTTCCATTGTGTTTAAATTTAAAATGCTATTTTAGAAAGTAAGATATACACAGTTGCTATTTTTATATTTTTATAGTGGTTCAGAACACTGTTATTATTTTCATTGTATCCTATTCACTTAAAATGCATATTATTGATAACTTGTATATTAAGCCTATTCTTTTAAAAAATATTTTGTTTCGTTTTAATCAAACTGTCTTGTTTTATAGGAAAACTACTAATTCTAATTAAGAAGGAATAATTTATCATTCATTTAGGCTTGCATTTCTTTCGACGGAAACTGAATAATTTTTTTATTATATTTTATTTTATTCCATAAATTATGTTTTTTTTTTTGAAGGATGATTACTAACTAGTGAAATATTAGAATACGTTATAAAATCTTATTATTTTTATTTTATTAATGGGAAGAATATGGATTTTATTTTGATGGGAAGACAAGTATTTTTTTTATGTAAGTGAAGAAAGTGCCATTTCGATTATTTTATTAATTTAACTCCGCATGTGTGATATCGGCATTTTATGCTTATTGAAACTATTTTTGAATGTTTCTATATTAAAATGATTTTTAATTTTTTTGTTGATTATTAATTGCTTTACGTTCTAAAAGTAGTATCTAATTGGGAGTGAAATTGATTTATTTTTATTGCTTGTTTTAAAAATTTAAAATTAAAAAGATTTAAAAAGGCTTACTTAGCAAAAGGATTTAAGGAACATTTGAAAATGTTGTGCGATGAATTAGAAAAAAATATACAACCCTATTTTAGAATTATTGATTACAAGAATGCTATCTTTAAAAGGGTTGACTATGATGGGGGATTTGTAAGGAGCTGTTGAACACCATTATTGATGCCAAAAATAAGAAGAAAGACGAAGAGGAATAACAAACAAAAGATGCATTAGTACTGGAAAAATTAAGAATAACAATCAAATTCGAAAACTAAAAAACTTGAGTTGAGAATAGACTCCCCGATAGGTGGGGAAAAAAAGGTTCATTGAGACTAAAATAGTGAAACGAAGCAAAAATTGTTCAATACTTCAGAACAAAGTTAATGAAGACCAGGAAACCCATGTTGCTGAAATCCATTCTGCAATATTTACAGATGGACATAAAAAAAGAAATAAAGTTAAATAATAGAACTGTGGTCGCACTTGTCGACACATGTTATTCTGTAAGCCTATTACGAGACAATGTGTATATTGAGATACATTCTATTCTATCCGTAACAAGAATACAGGGTATAGTTGATACAATCAGAGATAATTTTGAATTTTTATCGTATGAAGCAGAAGTTGTTATTTCACATGTTTGAAGTTAAAAGTGATGGGAATATATAATCTGGAGATAAAGAGGAGTTTAGTATTTGTATTAGTTGTGTTAATTTGTAGTGTGTGCAGTTGTTTAGTGTTTGTATTTGTAGTGTTAGTTTGTACTTTGTTAACGTACTGGAAAATATTCTGCTAGTAATATTGTGAAGATTGGTGATAGTCCTTCAATGCAGCGGTAGGAGCGAATAAATCGTTTTCGTGCCTTATCACCATTTGGCGGAATATCTAGCTTACCCTTACTCAACAATCTAAAAGACACAATAGATCAACATGTTTCTCGGTGCGGGAATTCGAGACGCATCGTAAATAAAGGGTACAAAAGCTCCTTCCATTAAAAGGGGATTATATTATTAAATTAGCTTAGTAGCTTATTATTAAATTAGACTGACGAACACTAGCGTCGTCGCCAGTGCACATTTCAAAATCAAAACTAAGAAACATGCATGTTGTCTTGCATTCTTCTCGCAAATTATCCCCATGAGCCCAATAATGCTGCTGCGAATATTTAAGGATCACTATAAGGCAATGTAAAAAGGAACACTCTGTTCTTATTTTCTTTGTTTAAATTACCCCTAAACAACTCAGGCATCTATATATATATAATTGTACAACAAGACCAGCGCAATGTTCGTAAAACATAAATTCTGGGGTGTCTCTCTCTCAAAATAATAATAATAAAAAGTTTAAGATTTGAAACGTGCATAAGATGCAGCAACTATTGGCAAACTTGTTATGCAGATTAAAACCCGATATAGATTAGTGAACCCAAAGGAAATAAATTATAACATCCTGAGAATAGATTTATTTTATTTTATTAATATTATTATTGTTATTATTATTTTTTTTTTGTACTCTCAATATATTATAAACGCTATTTCTGCTCGCTTGATGGCTGGATCCAAGTCAAAATTTTTATCTTGCAACATATTCAAATAACATGGAGTAGACGTAATAACCTTCAGTCTAGGACCGGCATATTTACATAAATATATACTTATAAGACATATTAAGAAGTCACACCATAATGCAAAATAATTATGCTGTTTACCCGAAAATAGGTTGCTATTGTATCTGTTACTGGATACGAATCATTTAAAAAATAAAGATTCGTTTCATACGTACTGATGAAATGATTCGCACCATTTATTCGGATCATACGGATTGGATGTTTACATTTTCGGTTTCTACTGACTGGTTGTTTTTCTCAAAGCACGTTAATGAATCAAGTCACGTCGTTGTTTGTTTGTAATATTGAATGTTCTGTTTCGATGCAAAATATTTTCTGAATTAAAAATATCTCATTTAAAAATGAATAGCGGTTGAATGAATAGCTTGAGGTTTTTTAAATGATTATTCTTTTCTATTTGAATTACATTATCAATTTTTTTTTCACTTTAGTAATGTCGACTCGGAATGATCCAACTAGTCTAAATAACACTTTTGAAACTTCAAACACAATTAAAATTGAACCAGAAATCACTGTTAAAAGTAAGAAAAGGAAGAATACCGACAAGTTACCTGTTAAACGAAAGAAAATTAATTGCACCAAATCAAGGCATACAGATGCCGAATCAAATGCACAGATTTATTTCGAGGGCGCTTGCCCCAAAGAAACTGTTGAAACTGTGCTGGAAGACATGGAGGAGGAAATAGATAATGCATTAGAAAAAGCACATTATAAAAATAAATTAACTCCGTCAAATGTAAAAAACATTTTAAGGGTATGAATGTTTTTGTCTTTATAGATATATATTAGCATTTTAAAAATAGATTTTAATTTTAAATTCTTAGAGCCATTCCAGTTAAAGTAAACAAAATAAAAATGTAAACATGTATTTATAAAATTATAATCCAAATTATCTTTTATTTGATGTACAATCTTATCTACTTTTATTTCTTATCCAAAAGAACATATGAATTTTAAACAACTTAAAAAAACATGGAAAGGACTGTCTAAATCATATATAATATTAATGTCAAATAACTTTAAACTATAAGATTGTGTATTCAATAAAAGAAAGTTATTCATTTTTTAAGCATAATCGAACATTTAATTACTTTTAATTTTTTAACATTTTCATAAAAATTTAAAACTATACATTAACCTATTTTATTAACCTTTATTCATACATAAAGTTAAATTTTTCAAACCAGTTAAAAGACTTTTGGTTTTCAAATTTATTTAATTTATCTTTATAGTTTAAGTATAGTTGTTTGATGTTAAATATAGAAAGAATATGTTCAAAATTTTTTTAATTTACATATACGTATCATATTAAACAGGGTATGTCATACGTATACATATTATATTAAAACAATGAAAAAAAAATCAAGTTTGGGAAGTGTCATTAAATAAGTGACAATAAAATTGGCAAAATTTGCAACACTGAACAAGATAACATTAAAATATGCTGTACCTATTTCATTAATATTATAACTTTTTCAACTTGAGTAGTTACATAATTAAAGTTTCATGAATCTTATTTATTTTTATAAATATAACCAAGCTTCTAAATTTTATATATTTTTACTTTTCCAAATCATAGGTTGTATATAGATTTTAAGCATTGTGATAAATAAGAGATATAAATTATATTAAATTTATTGAGAGAAGTATCAATAAAAATACTTTAAAATATGAATCACAAAAAAATGTCAAATTTAATGATTTATATAAATTTTATTGTATAACTTAAATTAGTTGTAGAAAATAAAGTCAATTATGTAATTTTAATCAGTATGCTGAAATATATTTATATCTAATACAAAATGAAATGAATAAGGATATATTTCTATTTATTTCTTAATATTTTCTTATTTTTGTGATTCTTTTCCTAAAATTGTTACTCATTTATGGTAAAATAATTGCTATAAAAAGTAATATATGATTTTGTAGAATATTTTGATTCTCTATAATTTTGAAACTATCAAGTTATTAAGATTTTAGTACTAGACCTTTATTTTTTTCATGTAAGTCCATTAGCTTTGAACTATTATTAACTAGGACACAGTAAAATAAAGGAATATTTAAGTAAAAAAAGACATTTAAAATTTGAATAATATTATAATATGCTGAAAAATTGATGCCTAAATTAATTTTTACTGCTACCTTACTGCTTATTAAAAATAGTATTTTTCTTCTTTCATTATTATAAAAATAGTTTATTATTTCATGTCTTTATTTATTTTTTAGTATATTATAGCGAATGAATATGTGTTAGCTATGGTAAGTAACACAATGAAATTAGACCATAGTGATGGTGAAGAGTTAGGAAATCAAACATATGAACCTAAACTTACAAGATCCAAAGCAAAGGAAATGAGGAAGAAACAGTGCACGGTAAAATCATTTTCTTAAAATTTTAAAAATCTTTATTGATTTTCTATAATTAATTTCATGCTTTTGTTAAACAAAAATATACTTACATATTTAACCTGAATGCAACTTTGCAGGGTAGGTCATAGCCACAACCATATTTTTCTCACTTTTTTTTCCTTCAAAAGTATATGAAAGCATTATTAGCTGATTTGAAGATTTCATTTTTTTTAAAGTAATTTTTTGTTTGATTAGTTAAATAGGTTTTCTGGAATTATGACTAATGGGTATGTGATGCCTATGCATCTCCTCTTGTCATTTGGAAAATTGTTAGTTGTTTTTTATTTGATGAGTTTTAAAAATGTCCTGGCAATATCAAGATATTTACTTGAATTGTGATAAATCATCAGAATCAATGAAAATAAAGGATATCTATTGAAAATTCAAAATAATTGTTTCTACAATTTTGATACAGATGCTGTTATTTCAATCATTGGCTTAAATGATTGTTTGTTTCATTAGTAAACGAACACAGATATTGCTGAAAACAATGGCATAATTATTTTATGTGAACCAAGCAGCAACTGAGATCCAAAACAGACTTTTTTTCTAAAATCATTTTGAATGTTAAGTTTTTGAAAGCCATATTAATAAGAAATGGACCTGGATAAGAAGAAATCAAAAGCTGTTTGTAAAATATCTAACAGAAGGAGGTATTTCTGTGCAAGAATACAATAAAATCGATAATAAATATTCAGTGTAGTCATTGTTTAGATTATTAAAAAGTCTTCATATAATTCGAGAAGTCATGACAATTATGAGTTGAGAAGCCTTATTACATAAAACAAATTAAATGTATCTAAAAATAACATACATTAATATTTTTTATATTAAATATTAATGTATTGGGGTGTTTAAAGCTGTTTATAGGAGGACAACAGCTGATGTGCTTTCCTGTGTTTGAGAAATCCAGAACACTTCATGTGTTTTTTTGTTTTGAAACAATACAATCTTATTTATTTATTATGAAGACAATGCAATCTTATTTGGTCACCTCTAACTTGAATGCACGATGTGTTGCAGTCAATATACTGATTTCTTTTGGTATCCACCTCATTTACAATTGCTGTACTTGCCTCTAGTTCGACTAAATTGCTATGTCGTTTAACTAATTGACCCAGGTTATCCAGCAAATTTTTAACCTGTATAAATTTGGGTATTGGTAGGCCAAAGAGGTAAGTCAATATTGAGTAGACAATCCTGGCCTTGCTGTGTATAGCTGAGTATTATCCTGTTATAAAAGGCTTCTTGGGTACCCACCATGAGAGAGACTGCATATGTGGAAAATGTAAAAATTCTATAAAACTATGTAAAAATGTAGTTAGTGTCTTGATAGCAAACAATATCAGCCCTTGCTTCACAATGAAATGGACAGATATAAATGCCCATAAAAATCATTCCACCTGTTGGTCATGCAAGGACAATCTAAATGAAGACACTGTGTATATATATATATATATATATATATATATGAACTCATTAATCATCCTTACGATCATCCAGTACTTAGACTCTTATCATCCTGATGATTGTTTCTCTCTTAAATTCCAGCAGCTGATGATAATTGCTTTTGATTGCATTGTAAAGGCGTCTCTGAGATAAATTATCACTCTGCAATAGATAAATTGCATGCAGATTACGTTAGGGCAACTATTTATGAGTTACAGTGAACTCATATCAACACCCATTCCTGGCCCTTTATAAAGCACATTTATGTTGTAATTTTAATCATTGCGTATGTGTATGACACAAACCTCCATATATATATATATATATATAGTAGTAACTACTTATATACATATGTAGTTACTACTATAATATATAAATGTTTTATGAAATCTGTATAGATATAAATGCTTAAAAAGTTAATAAAGGTGAGATTAAATATCTTAAATAGATTTTAATTGTGTTTTTAATTTGCATTTTATTATTCGATGTACTTGAATTGTTTTACAGCAAAAATGCAATACTTTGAATGCTCTTCAAAATATATCATCTTTTTTTTGTCAAATTGCTTTTTTTCATGGGGAAAAAAAAAAAAAAAAATTTTTTTTTGAATTTTATAAGTGGAATTTGATGATATAGACTATGTAAAATTTTATTATTTTATTACATGACTTTCATCTTCTGTACAAAACTTTTTATTTATTTCTAAATTTTAATTTCAAATTTTAGCTTCCATGGCCAGTTTCTTCTCTTGTGAAGAAAGTTGAAAAAGCTTCCCAGAAACTTCTTCATGGAGAACTGTCAGAGGAAAACTCTTCTGATGAAGATTACAAGCCAAATGAAGAGGAGGTAATGTAAAATGTTTTTGTATTTTACTTTTTATATCAAGTTTTATAACAATTTCTTTTTTTAATGTCAATTGAGTTATTCCACAGTATGAGCCTGAGCCATTTTTATTAAAACATAACATATTGTATATTGAATTAAAGCTAACTGAATGCAGTTCACAAAATTTTGAAATACTTTTGTAAATTTAAATTTAAAAATACATAAAATTATGAAATGAAAAAGTTTTTATACAGACATGTAGGGGCTTGATGGCCGAGTGGCTAGCACTCTGGTGCTCGGTACCACAAGTTTTAGGTTCGAGTCGCAGCGGTACCATGGATGTTTGTAGTGGTTCGGAATCCACTTTAAAACATAGGTCCCTGTCTAATATGATTGTAGAGCTCTGCGGGGGTATTGTTACTCATGTCCATAGCATATCTTCAAGCTACATGTGCCCCCTATGGTAGTGCTAAATGAGTAACACTGGTGTAGCACTTACTTGCCATAAGCAAGGGCTGCACCAATGTTACTCATTTAGCACTACCATAGGGGATACCACCACATACAACCAATTAAAGATAACTGTCTCAGCATTTGCCAGCTACATTAGGAAAAAAAATATTACAATGTATCAAACCTATTTCAGTTTTTTGATTTAGACAGACATATTATAGAGGGCTGCATATTTCATAAATTGCAACTTCTGATATATGCATGCAATTGTAGTAATAAATGCAGAAAAGATTTTATAAATATGTGGCAGATTCCAGACTAAGAACTCTTAAGTTGACATTTTAGCATAGAATTTAATTACATTTGTACTAAAAACAACTTACAATATTTCCATTGCTTTAAAATGTACTTCTGCTTATTACTAATGCTTAACTATTCTGATTAAGAAAAATTACTTTTTCTTTATGTTTAGTGTTTTTTTTTTTAATTCTGAGTTGTCTTCTATGTTCCAGATATGACATGTTATTTTAATTATAAGCTAATTACACTTAACACTTATTGAAGGAATATACCAGTTTTGTTAATAATATTGGCAATATATTGAGTAAAATTGTGGATAATATAAAACCAGCACAATGGAATAAAGTTCTATACAAATTTATGTAGATAAAGAACACTATTTCTTAAATATATTTGTTATATCATTTAAAATTTACTAAATTAATTCATATAAATTATTATTGTACTAATTAAATTATTAAATCACTTTCCTTTAAATTAAAAAAATTCATAGAATATAATTGTTTTTATGAAATAATATCCTTCAATTTATATTTACAAATCTTTTTAGAAATATATTTTCTAAATATTGCCAAATCCAGTGTTTATATATGCAATAAAAAATGCAGTGACATACTTTATTAGAAGATAGATTTAAAGCAGAGGCAAAAAGGTATAAAGATAAAATGCAATGAAAATATGGGCAAAAAAGTAAATTATAAATTTTTAATAGGGAAACACTGAAAATGTCATAAAAATGTAATAATAAAAAGAAGTTTTGTTAACTTGCATTTGGTTGTGGTGGAAGGGGGGGGGGCGGCAAGATCGTTTTCTCTCTTTTATAACTAGATCACCTTGAGGTCCTGCAAAAGGATACAATGGGCATTAAACTAATAATATTTTGCATGTCTTATTCAGGCTGGGGATCAAGAACCTACAATAATATATATGGGAGCCTCCATCTTTGGATCCTTAGAATATTGACTCTCTTTTGGACTAAAATTTAATCCTTCAGACAATCAACTACTAGCAATTAGAAACGATGGTCAATTCATCTATAATCCTTCCTTTAATTATGCCAACAAGGTTTTCTTCCTAAAATTCTCCATTTCAATAAAAAAGTATTTACTAGATCTCTTCTCAACTGTTCTGCACACCCATTGCCCTTGCTCATTTATTCCATGATTAGATTCTTTCCATTTTCTTACCAAACTTGTTGTAATCTGTTTCCAGAGTTATTATTCTTGGTTCAACAAGCCCAGTATCATTTTATGCAATTCTATATAAATCTCTTAATGAAAATTCTTCCAGTCTGTCCTTGTATTCAAAACACATTTACCTCAATTTCTGTAATTGAATGCCTTTAGATTCAATCATATTTAATTCTATGAAAATTGCACAAACTCATGTGGGAATGAGAGACCTATGAATTATTCTGAATAGATCTATTAATCCAGTATTCTTTCTGATTCACTTTCACCTTACATCTCCTCAAAATATATATCTGATTTATCCTTTATGCTAGTCAACATCATGGCATTTTCCACATTTAAGACATGCATACTTTTTTTTTTAAATGTAGCTTTCAAATGCACACCATTCAATAAATGTAAACTTATTTTGGTATTCCAAATCCACTCTGCCCAAAATTTAAACTTATTTTGGTATTCCAAATCCACTCTGCCCAAAATTTATGATAATACTTGGATATTTTATTCCCAATATAAAATGCATTATATTCTGACATTGTAATAGAAAGTTCCATTAACCACATTGGAAAAACAGCAGCAAAAGATTAACTGCAACAAATGCAAAATGAGGATGTAAAATGAGTTTAAACCATTAGGCTCTGTATTTTATAACCTTTAAACATCACTGGACATGACATCAAAAGAGAAAATTTAACAGCACAACAGAAAATTTATTATATAAAAAAAAATTATTCTTATTAAAATTTTTGTGTTTTTATTAATATTTAGGATCAGATTTTCTGTTGCGATATAGAAATAAGTTTTAGAAAATCGAAGAGTCCTTAAAAAAAAAAAAAAATCCTTCCATTCTAAAATTACAGCACAATGACCTTCATATTCTTACATCATTCATCCCTTAATCATTCATCATTCATACGTTTTATTTTCTGAAGACTAGCAATATTGGGTTATATATGCTGGCATAGAATATTCCTACTGTTAGCCAATTCCTGAATTGTTTGCTTTACATGCAACTGAGTTTGGACTCTACTGTAAATAATGCACTTTTGCTTATTTGACAATTTAAATGTTCCAAGAAGAAAAATAGGTGAAGTTTCACAGTTGTACTTAAGACAAATTGGCATTAAAATGTGAGCTCAAAATATTGGTAAGGGAAGTAAAAGTCTCATCTTTCCTTTCCTTATTAAGGCGACTTTCATTGTGTAATTTGGTTATTAGAATAGTAATTATAAATGAAAGCAATAGATTATATATGATGGATTAGATTGTCTTCAGTGGTAGGATAATTAAAGAACTATGATGTGTTCTATTATTTTTGGATTAAAATATTTCAAAAACGCATTTTTTAGGAATTAATTTTTATGGATTATTTTTTCAGGGGGGGAAAAAAAAAGAAAGAGACTATCCATTGCCCAAAATGTTTAGACTTTTTAATGTATAATCCACAGATTATAAGTAACAGTATAAATTATAAATAACAGTACTATCTGAAATCCAACCTTTTATGAGGTTCCTTCTTTGATAAATTGTCCTGTATGCAGAACATTACCATTAATTGTCAATAATTTCTAATCTTAAGATAATTTTTATACTGCTACTAATGTTTAAAAAATTTTCTTATAAATTATTATATTATATTTTTTATTATTATTATTATTATTTTTTTTTTGCAATTTTGATTGTAAAAATATCTTATTTTGTTATTTATTTTATAAATGTATAGTACATCTTTTGCGATTAACAAATAGTAATGATTTTTTATGATTAGTTTGACTTTGTGGCTTGCATTTGATATCAACATGTCTTCAAATATCAGAATTTCTTCAAGTTTAATTTATTATAAGTAGGCAATGTTTGTTCTGTATTTTAATAGATGAATAATGTAATTGCACATTAAAATTTTAAGAGATATATATTTATACATTTAAGCATTCTTTTAGTCTCCTAGTGATGATGATGATCCCGTTATATCTTCACCTAAAGCATGTGATTCAGAGCAGATTCTTGAAAGAAAGTCTTCGTCCCCAGTTTCATTGTCTACATCTGAAGTTGAAAATATCCCTAGTATTGAATTACCTGAAATAAATATGCTATTGAATACCAGTGAAGTAATTTATTTTATAATTCTTTTTAAACTAAATATTTTGAAATTCATACAAATAAATTCTGCTTACAACTCAACACTCACACATTGTTTTCTTTAATAATTAATTTGTTACAAAAATTAAGACACATGTTTTTATACAGTGTAACATTTTACAATTCTCAGATCTTGTTTGTTATTTTAATTTTATTAATATTTCTGATATATTAATATTCTAATTTATAATCCTTCCCCCCTCACCAGTGAAGAGTTCAAGGGGTTTTTTTCTTCTGAATTACAATTCATATAAAATACAAAGAAAAAAAAAAGTTTTCTAATTTACTTTATTGTTTTTTTTATATGAACAAATTTAATTTATGTATATTTTCCAACTAATTTGTAATTCAACTTCGTGTGTTATGATTATATTTAATTGTCTAACTTAATGAGATTTTTTTTTTTTGTGTGTTTCTGAATTTTTCAAACTGTCTTTTATATTTTAAATTTTATATTCTAATCTACCAGATAGTTTACTGTTTGATAAAATAAAATTTTAAACTGAGGAATAAAGTGTAAAATTTTTTTTATAGCTGCATACATATCATTAATTTATGAGAAAAAGAGACATTTATTTAATAAAATGCCAATTTTATTTAAATGTTATTGTCTTTGAAATTATGATATTTCAAGCCGAGACCAGCACCAAGTTTTAATTACTGTGACATATGAAGATATTTTTTCATGATAGTATGTTATTGAAATTTATGTTAGAAAGTTTATTGCTTTTTCACTCACCAATAGGTATTCTTTTTTATAGAATATTAAAAATGAAGTAATAATAATGACTGGGCTATTTTTAGGCTATCATCAGATTTATCACAACAATTAAAAATCTGTACCAGACTTGATTTAAAATAAATATTTGCAGTAATATCATAAGAACCAAAAATTCTTCCAACAAGCATGAAAAAATGTTATATTAAAATTTGTGTATTACTTAAATAAACACCTTAAATTTGTGTATTACAGTTTAATTAAGTTCATAACATAAGGTGGAATTAAATTAACTGAACAAATTATTAGTTAAGTAGTTAAATATGATGTTTGTTTTTATTTAAATCAAGAAATCATTTAAATTTAATTGTTGTTGTCTTTGTTAGGTAGATAAGATTGCTTTGAGAACTCGTTCTAAACTATGCCTGAATGATACCCCTTTGGAAGATATTGAAGCTTCTTTTATTGCTCCTGATATTACAATTGACATGTATGATACCAACTGTGATGATGAGGAATGGCAAGATTTTCTTCGGGAACTTTGTAAGCCTATAGGTAATTTTTTAAACTATTAATTTAAAATATATACATTAATAATAAATTCCCTAATATATTTGTAAAGTTTAATTTTATGCTATTAACATTTCTGATTAATGTCAAAAAGATTTCAATTTTAACTCATTTGCAAATTTGTAAATGTTTAGGTTATGTTAAATTTTAAATTAATTTTAAAATTTGATGTTTTCAGATTTATCTAATAAAATAAAAATGTCTTTGTTAATGTATGGGAGGGTTTCTATGATAATGCTTTTTCTTCTCTTCCATTGGATGTGGTGATTACTATAGTTCAAATTTAATTTTAAAATTTAAGTAAGGCACAAGACCTATTACTTCTTATGAAGGAATAACACGAGTCATGGAAATAAAATTCCTAAATGCCTCAATACTAAAAAAGAAAAAAAAATTGTTATTGTATATTTTAATGTGTAAATATTATTTCATTTTATATTACATAAATTAGTAATATAAAATGTATTTAATAATAAACGTTTTTGTTTGTTATAAAAAAATGAGTTACACAATATTACCACTTTATGAATAAATCATTTTCTTGTTCATAGTTGTACGATCATCAGCTAAGGAATCAGGATGAAAAAGCGATTTGCATGATTTCTTAAAAATAAAATTGTTAAAGACAAAATTAAAATTAAAAAAATTAAATATGGATAATTACCTATGTCTTTTACCCTCTGAAGTAGCTTCAATTGTATAGTTCTAATTTTGTTCTTATTAGTACATAACTGACATTCCTAGTTATATTATGCTGTGCGACAGATGGCACATATTACCTTGTGGTAATTTTAATTTTGAAGAAGAAAGTATTTTTTTTTAAATCAAGAACTTTGTTTATTAAACATTCGATGAGAGTTCACATAAATGAAAATGTTGAAAATTTCTTTTTATCGAAAAATAAAACAGCATTTACAAAATGGGCTACAAATCTGGGACACATCACAAAAAGTTGTAACCTTTTGTTGTGGGAGCAAAGAGATATGTAAAAATAAAGTGAACTTGCATGAGTTGTGAATGATAGAAGTAATCAAATTTTTATAAGGAAGTAAAAGGAGATGTATGAAATATGCCAATATGTAAATGGATAAAAAAAAAAAAAGCCATTAGAAATATAATAGGAATGAATAATATTTAAAAAATGTTATCAGAAGTTATTAAAGGACTTTAATGCTCTTTCTAGTAATATCGATAATGTTCAAAAAGGCTAATAAGTTTTTGTTGCACAGAAAAATAAAAATTATTAATTTAAAAAATGATATGCTCTATTTTAAAAAGATATGCAGAAATTAAAATTGTATTAATATGCTTAAGATTTTGTAGTAATGAAATTATTTGAATATTTATTATTTATCTCTTCAGATTCACAAGTAAGTTTAGAACATACAGATGATGTTGAAGAGGATCCAGAATATAAAATTAGAGAAGATGATGATGTACCTGATTATAACGATCTACGTTATGATAATTCTGTAAAAATTACAAGTAATCATTTCTCTTCATTAGATTTAATGTCTTAATTATTTTTTAGTGTTATTTTTGTAATTATTATCTTTATTAACAGGAGATGAGTTAAATGCTCTTCTGGCAGAGATATTGGAATTTGCTCACCAGGAATTAGGGTATTTGGATGATGAAGACGATGAAGAAAATAAAATTATTTCAGAGTAAGGAGATAAAAGAAATGAAAAACTAAATTTTATACATAGAATAATTTGTAAAGATTTCTAATTTAATTACTTTTTATTGACAATTTTTATTCACCTGTTAAAATTTTTATGTAATTCTCTAGTTCTATATTGTTCTACATAGTA
Organism: Caerostris darwini; assembly: GCA_021605075.1. NCBI lineage: Eukaryota > Metazoa > Arthropoda > Arachnida > Araneae > Araneidae > Caerostris > Caerostris darwini. The sequence goes on from BPLQ01000194.1 coordinate 142,572, forward strand.
AATAAGATTTCCAGGAAATAAGATAAGATTTTCATTAGTCATGCAAAACTAAAACAAGGAATTAAAATATTTATAAACTTTGAAGAAAATAAAGATTAAAAAAAAACTTCAATGTTTGAGTTTGTTAAAAATAGTATTTTGAAAAATTATCGCTTTGAAATAATTACAGTTTATTTTTTCACTACCTGTATGAACATTCAATATTCAATGGAGAAGTTTTGAATTTGCATAAACTTTGAATAACTTTTCTTATTTTTTAATTTCACTACTTATTAAATATTTTTTACATAAATAACTTAAAAATTCATACATTTATGAAGAATGTAAAATTTTTATGAGCTTATCTAACTTTTTTCCAATCATCTAAAATGATCTGTGTTAAAAAGGAAATATCTTTTTTTGAATCAAATATTTTTTGTTGAGTACAAGATTATGGCGTTGATCAAGTAAAATATAGATATCTTTAAAGCAAAATTGCTTTACTCATATATATTTTTTAAAACAAAATATATATGAATATTAGATTTTAAAATTTGTTTATGTAAAGTTTATTTATTTTCATTTTTTATCTAATTAATTTTATCTATATTGATCAGGAATAGTGCACCTCCTGTTACAAATGTAGGGCTTGTTTCTGTTGAAAATGTTCAATCTCAATGGATGACTTCTGATGAAAGGCTTCAGTTGGATGAACAAATGAGGATGGTAGTACATTTGTGATATTTATATTATTCTCTTAATTTTATTTTAAAAACAGATATAAATTTCTACTCAATTATGCATATTCACTTTTACATTTCTTTTACAGTATATACAGATTTTAACTCAATCCTATTTGCTTTCCCATGGAAATTCTCAACTGAATTTCATCAATATATCATCAAAACTTTTCTTGGTAATTATAATTTGTTTTATTCTTTTCAAAGTTAATGATCTAAATTTTCCATTTGATAAAATTTCTCTTATTTCATTGTTTTAATTTCATTAAAAATATGTTTTATAAATAAAAATAGTTACTTAAAGTTTTCTTAATAAATATATATCCTGTATAAAAATATCCTTCAAATAATAGAATTTTTAATGCAAATTACTTTATCTTTCAAACTGAATTTCATACAATAATAAATGCAAAAATTGCAGAAAAGAAATTTTGGATTGTCTATAATCTAGTTAAAAAAGTAATGTTTGTACAGAAATTTAAAAGAAAATGTCTATTACTTTCCTAACTTAAGGCAATTAAAAAACATTAAGTAATTTATAGTAAAAAAAGTGCTAGGGTTCTTAAATGAAAATGTTATGCAGTTTTCTTAATAGTAACATTCAGTCTTATTCAATAATATGCAAAAATAAATATATTGTTGCTATTACGTTTTTTCTTCTAATCAAAAATAATTGCTAGTATGTGAGATCTTTACTTAGAATAGAGGAGAATAGATTTTTTTTGAAATATTTAGTATTGGTAGATAAAACTAAAAAGGAAAATATCTGAGATACTACTGAAATGTCTCATTTGGGGCTAGTATCTCTGTAAATGTTAATAATTAATAAAATATATCAATGCTAAATAATTAATTGCAAATCTAAAAATATTATTCCTAGTAATAAAGCATAAAATTGTTACTGGAATAAATAAAAATTGTTTTTCTTTTTAATTTTCGTTTTTTAGATTAACATCTGTAGTAAACGTTAATTGAAATAAAAAGTTTAATGTTGAATTTTGCGAGTCAAATTATCATGATTAGTTTAATTTGTTTTGTAAAAATAGAGTATTTTAATGCAATAACTTAAACTGTATCATATCATCAGATTGACAAAATACTTTAGATTTAGTTGTAAAGTTTTTGTTTAATCATTGGTTGGTTCAATGAAGGAAAAAGCTTACGCTATGCACTATTAAGGTCTGAGAGCTCTTTAATGCATATTTGTAATATTTGTATAAGTATGTCTGTTTAAGGAAATTAAAAGATTCTAAAAATAAAATTCTGTTTCAGGATGAAATGAAAATGTTTGCATCACGTGAGATGGCTACTAATGAAAGATCTGCCTTTTATGCCCAAAATCTGGATGGTGCTTTGGAAATTGTGAATGAATACGAAAATCATAGAATGCTGTTGCGTCAAACAAATCTTTTACCACTAAAAAAAACTGTTCTCCCTTGTATGTTGATTAAAATATTTAATTATGTACCCATTTTTTTCTTTAAGAGTTTAGTTTTTTTTTCTTATAAATTTATAGTCATTAACTGAATATTTATCTTAACAGGTTTCTATTCATAATTAATTGACAATTTATTTTATAGAAATACTGGTTACTAATTTTAATCAATAAATTTTCTATGTGATAATTTATAATGGAATCAATGAAATAGATGTGGTTCCCTTTTTTTAAATAGGCAAAATATAAATTTGTGTTTTTTTTTTTATAAATGCACAATATATTTAAAATGCATTTAGTTGTTGATTTTGAAGGAACAGATTTTTTGTTAAAAGATAGCAAATTTTAATTGTACTCCTACTGTCTGTCAGAAGAGTTTTTCAATATCTATTTTTTTTTCATCTGTTATAAATTTATCAGTGTTGCTCAAACTCATGAAAGTGAGGATGAATATTTTCACAAAATGTTTGAAAAAGTACAGGAAGTACAGAAAAAAACCAACGTGAAATGCTTTAAAAGTGCGGAAGAAAACAAGATGGCGACAGAATCGGGAAGTAAGGAAAATTAAGGAAAAAGTCAGGGAATTTTGACAATCTGGAAAAGTCAAGAAAATTTGTAAAAATATCGGAAAATAAAGGAAAAATTGCTGACAAGAGCATGCGCGTTTACGGCGATTTTGTAGGATCTCTACAAAAGCGATCACACGCGCTGTCGGCAATTAGCATGAATGCAATTGGCGATTTTGCTGCCAAGTATGATTGCCAACTTGTATATTTATTCATTTTACGGCAACTTTAAAAATTCTGAAATCTCTCCAGCTGGAGACTTTAGTTAACAACCACTGAATTTATGTGAGCTTGGCTATTGCCAAGGGACAATATATAAGTCAACATAGTAATCGTTGAATTTGATCAGGGAGGGTTGTTTTTATGGAAATCATAGTGGCCCATCAAAATTTGGCAGAAAATGGACATCAGTGATAGGATTATATTACAAAAGAATTAGTCATTTGGTCAGCCATTCCAACTTTGATTAAAGTATACAATTTTCTTTTGCTCCTCTTAAACTGCTCTATAATCCTTTGGTATAATTTGATTTCTGATTGTGTGAAAAATTTTCAAGCAGCCAAATCAGACGGATTCAAACAAAGTTGTAATGTAGGGGGATCAAGATAATTTTGAAGGGGTTTTGATATAAAAATTATATCATATCAAAAAATTAGATGGAAAAAAAAAACCACAATAACTTTTTTTCTTTAAAACTTCTTTGTGCTACATATATCTGACTAACACCCCTAACAAATAATTAATTCGCCCATTTTCACTTAAATAGCAGATGTTTATCTTTCCATAAAATCAGTGGTCAAACTATAGTACTGTTATTTTTATAGGATATATATCTGTATATTGTAAGAAAGCTTAGAGTAAAATAATATCTTTTAAGCTAATGGAAATACCACTTGTTTAAAGTTATATTAAATGCTTTGTTAAAGACCATGCTTATAGTTATGTGTTTAATCAAGACCAAGGAATTTAACTTTGGAGTTGGAAATATTTTGGCTGACTCCCCTCCTCTGATTTTCACTGTTATATAAAACTATGCGATATTTAAAATAGATTCCCGGGGAGACATATGCATGCAAGTTTTACAAAGCACTTTAGATACAATTTGGATATTTTAGAGATTATTTATTTATATATTATCATATATATAATATATTTTTTTATTTCGATCAATAAAATTGTAATATTTTAAATTAATAAATTTAAATTAAGTGAAAGATTAGTCTTTTTTTAGGTTGTATTATTTAAGTAAAAAATCGAATAAAGCTTTTTATTGTCTCAAATTTTTGAAAATTTTATTTTTTAGCTGTTCCACAACATGTAAAAAAAACTTTGGCAACTAGTAAAGTTTTTATCTATCCTGATTTACTGCCAGTATGTGGCTTTTATGACTTTCATGAAAAACAGAAAACAAAATTTTCTGTTCACGAGGATAAGTTAGTATTTAATTTAAAATCTTATTTCTTATGGGCTATTTGTTTGTTGTTGCTATAATATTTTACTTCATCCACATAAGTGTGCAGAAATTGCATTGCAATATGAGCTTGTGTTATAATGTAATAAAATGGACTTAAAAGTTAATTAAAAACTATTCTTTATTTTTTTCCATTATAGTACTTAATATTCCAAAAACGTTTATTGTTCTAGCTATCAATTGATAATACAAAATTGTTTTTAAACAATTGTTTATATATATATATATATATTTTTTAATATCTGAAAATTTTTAAATATTAAATCTGATATTATCCTTCAAAGCAATATTATGCTACTTACTATTTTGCAAATATTATTTATTCATCATGGTATACTTCACACATCTGAAGTAAATTAACTAACTGTAACTTAATTAAATTAACTACATTTGAGTGTTAATTAATTTGTAATTGTATTACAATTTTAATTATTGATAAGAAGTTATAAAATCTTCTCAATTTATAATATATTTCTTAATTTCATCAGACAAGAATATTAAAATGTTATTTTGAAAATATGAGTATTTTTATTATTTATTTTTCTAAGGTGGAAGAAGGAACATGTACAAATTTAAAATAACTTTCTAATTTTTATCTCTAGGAAATTCACATCTTCTCTCTCTTCTTTTTTTTTCTCATTAGATTTGCCTCTCAATATTTTCATTACATTTTTATTAATTAGCCACTACAGACATTGCTTATTCTGTAGAGTTTATTTTTTATATTATTTTAATTTACTTAACGTCTTTTTTCTCTGTAGATGTAAAAATTTATTAAAAAGAAAAGGCAAAGCTATATTATGCTTTTTAGTAAATGAAGAATATACATATATTTAATATATAATATATATAATATTTAAATTAAAATTTTTTTAGTCTCATAGCATTAGGTATGGAACAGTTTGCTGATGTTAAAAATCCAGTGGATTACATTCATACTTTATTAGTGCCTGCTAAAACAAAAGAACAAATAAAAATTCGAATTAAGAATTCAAAAGTCAAAAAGAATTCATTGGACAACCCTATAAAGGTTTGTTATTTTTTATATATCATAAAGCAAATATTTTGCTTATTTGTGTATATATTTCTATTGCTTCTGTTGCTAATTTTTTTTTATCACTGAAATAGTAGAACTTTATCTCATGAAAAAATATTGTTGAATAATTGTTATTTAAACAATAATTTAAGACAATAATTTATAATATTACAATAATACAACCTACAATAATTTTTAATAGTTTCATAGCACACATTTCGACTTTTTATTTTTATTTAATATCTACAAAACAAGTTATCTAAATTTTAAACAAATAACTTTTATGTCGTCATAATGCTTATCATCATATGTTATGATATCATATGTCGTCATATGTTACGATTAAAATGAAGTTAGTTTTCTTAAATTTCAGTATATTACTTATTAAAATGGGAATTTGCACTTATATCTCTCATTAATTGCCTCTTAATTCTATTTTGTTTTGAATTTTTAATTTTTTATAGATCTTTTATATTGGTAACCTTCAAATTTTTTAAATTGTTCTACAAACAAAAGTTTTTTAATAAACAAGATTAAGAATATTTTAATTTGATTTCATAGAATTTCATTGAAATATAATTATGCAAATCTAGTCTGTAAAATTATTTGATTTGCATTTATGCTTTACTTTTAGCAAATTTTATATTTTGTTTTATATACTTAGCTCAGATTTAATCATGATTTGATTATCTGATCATTAAATCTTAACATGTTGATATTTTTTTTTTTAAGAAATCTTAATTTAAATTTATTTTTCATTTTTTTTTATTAATGTATGCAATATTTACCAAAATTGGAAAATTGTATTGTCGTATTTGCTTTTTGTTTTAATACATTCTATTAGATATTTAATAATCTGAATAATTTTAAAAGTTTGAATTACTGATATACAGCCATTCTGGTTTCACTTTTAATAGATATATTTTTTTATTTTAATTTAATATGCTTCTGAAGTATATACAGTCATTCAAAAACAAACAAACAA
>BPLQ01000194.1:149183-214557 GCA_021605075.1 Caerostris darwini
TATTACAAAAGTTAAAAAATTTAAATAAATGGAAAATAAATTAACAAGAATTAATTTATGAGGTTAATTAACTGCTAACTCAAAACGTTTTCGTTATCCAACCCTATTCAGCACAACTAATTCAATTTTAAATGAATACAGACCTTGTATTTGTCCTGAAATTCTTGAAAAAATGAAAAATATGTCATGGTTTGCCCTAAAATTCAGTAACTGGTCCTGAAATTTTGAGCGATGTACAAAATTTCTCGTAATGAATTTCAGGCAGAGACAAACGCAAACGAGCTAATCATGAACATGTTCCACATATTGGTTGAAGGAATAATGTCACTCAAGGTGCTAGTACTATTTTCTTTCAATTGATTGTAAAGATGTTGTAATAGGAGCAACTGGTGTATCAGGGTAGAGAGTGTGCTGTGGAAATAACCATGCAATTCAAGGAGAGTTTGTTGTTAGGATTGCATTCTCGAAAAAACGATCAACTCGGTTTCCTTTAAAGGTCTTCCCTTAAGGCATTATCCCCCTTCATCATTTGTTTGTGGCACTTAACATTAGTGAAATTAATACATTCTGGAGTGTAGCATACATAAATAGTATCTGCCAATTTGCAGAAGAAAAAAATGTAAAATATGCTACCCTTTTTTAAAAAATTTTTTGGCATTATAACCTAGAAATAATCTTATATTTCTTTTCCCACAACTTAACAAATAAAATGCCCTATGATATTTATTGTAGCTGGCATACTAAGTGATATATGTCAGTAAGTATATAATATACTGAAATAATTATACATATTATTGAAAAATGCATGAGCATAGTATGAGTTATAAATAAAATTTATATGAATATTATAAAAATTTTAATTAAACTACTAATTATTTTCTAAATAATTTGGACTAATCTCTAATAACTTTAGCAATAGTATAAATAAAAAAATTGTTTTATAATCTACATTCAACCAACTTTATGTTATATTAAAATTTTGATCTAAAAAAATTACTCTGATTAAAAAACTAATTCTAATTGTTTACTTAAGTAAATGGCTTATTAATTTTTTATTTAAAAATGCATTTAAAGCATAAAATTTGAATAAGTGCATTAAGAATTTTGTTTCTATAGTTTTAATTAATATTTCATTATGTAAAATTATGATAATTTTTCAATTCAGAGAAATATAAAACTCAAATATTTTTAAAATAAGAAATTTTAATTAAATGTAAGAAAAATTTAATGAAAACCCTAAGCAAACAAATTTAATTATTTCCTTGTTATATTTTCACTTTCCAAACTTATTCCAGTGACATCGGCTTTAATTTTGTTGGATTGTTTCTAAATTATTTTAGTCTTCAAACACTAAAGAAAAAAGCTGTTCTAGATAAATGATTGTGTAACCATCAAGTTGTGTGACTTATGCAAATTGGGAAGGGTGTAAAAGCAGTTTGCATGAATCATTCGAATTGGTTTCTGTAAATGACAGTATGAGTGTGGGATAAATGCATCTTTCTATAAAATTTATAATTTGAATCTAATTTTACCCAAGTTGGATGATTTACTTTAAAATAAAAATATTGAATGCTGGAAATGCTTATTTATGCTGCTTTTACACATTAGCAACAAACTTGTTTTAGCAAAAGCATTCAAAGACAGCTGGGCGACTCAAAAGTAAACAAAGGCAATTGGTGGTGTTGAGCTTCCGAAGACTATAAGTGAAATGTGCCTATGCATTCAAACTTATGACATCGAAATTGGCAAAGGCATTGTATTTAATGAGCTGGTAAAGAGAAATGAAGATTGAATTTGAATTTAAAATTTTCTTATGCAATTTAAAAAAATAATAATAATTTTTTATTTTTTGTGCAATATTTCTTAGTTTTAATGTTCTTTTTTTATTTATTTTGACCAATTAATGAGTACAATGTAAAAATTATTAATAACTTAATATATGGAATTTTGATTTCAGATACCTATTCATTTTTTTATAATTTAGTATGACTTAAAGAGCTTTCATAAAATGTTTTTTGTTGAGACAAATTCCTGGGACAATATGAAATTTTGGGTGTGCACCCAATGGCTGATAATAATTTTTAATCTATAATAATTTGTATAGTTTGGAAACGAGTCCCTTATTGCCGTGTTCTTTAATATCTTGTAAACTTTTAATTAAAAAAAATAATAAAATTACACTTTGAGGTTTGACTACATTAAAATACCAACCACAGAAAAATGTTAGTATGCTATAATTCAATATTTTTTATAAGAATATTTAGCATTCATTATTTCTAAAACTATTAAAAGAATTTTGATTAAAATAATGTAATTTTATTTTAGAAAAAAAATTTCTATTGACTGGTACAAAATTTAAAAAAAAAAAAAAAAAAAAAAAAAAAAAAAAAATAAAAAAAATGTAGTTTCATTTAATATTAGGAAAATCAATTTTTGAATCCGGATATATTTACAGGGGAAAAAAAAATATTCAACACTAATTTCTGAATGCTGAATCAATTGTGCTAAAAATTTCGGGTTTTCAGGTGAGACAAGTTAATAATTCACTGTTTTACTGTTCAAGATTTTCATCTTTCTAGCAAATATTGAAATTGCAAATCAGTGGAAAAATGTTTTTTCTTACATTTTCAATGCATCTCTTCTTTCTGGTTTTTATTATCTAAATCTTATAACTTAATTTTTTTACATGATTGTGTCATCAAAATTGCTCTTAAAAACTGAAAAGTATTTGTTTAATTTTATGCCATGGGTATAAAAACAGAGCCTGATTGGTATATGGTATGTCAAAGAATGAGTGCAAATCGGGCTTGGATATGAATTCTTTTAATTTTATGGCCCAAAAATTATGCCTGTGTGTTATGCAGTACTGTAGATTATAGTCTAGAAAATACAAAAGCTTATTATTTTATTAAAAATAGAATTTTAATCTTTTGACTACAAAATGTAAGTTTGATAAAAATAATTTCCTAAATTAAATTATTTTGAATTACAGTTTTATCATGTTTATAAGCAAGCTCCTGTATTTCAACGAACTGTTCGAATATTTGATCCTTATAATATTAAAGCACCTGAAGATTACCCATCAGAGATTTTACCTAAATGGATGGTAAATATTTTTTTTGTATCTTAAAAAGTAATATTACAATGTATTATTAATAAAAAAAAAATTGTAAATATTTTTTTCATTGTGTTTTAAAAAGTAATATTATAATGTATTATTAATAAAAAAAAAATTTTCAACATGAATGCTTTTTCCAAATGTATGAATTTAATCGTCTTTAATTAACTGTTGCAGGAATCTTACAGTAAAGTTGGAATTCATGCTCATGTACAACCATTAATAGCTCCAAGTCAACCAAAAGAAAATGCAAAAACTCCAGTAGCTATTGTTCGTCCAATGTTCCGTAAACCTTTAGAAGCTAGAAAATTGAATCCTATACTTCCAAGAGGTTTTTCTCCTTTAAAACAAATATCTCCTATTCTCAAAAAATATTCGCAGCAGAGACGTTTAGTTCCTGTCTTGTCATTAAATGGTATCTCCCCGAATAAAAAAAGACTCCCCCCAAAACAATATGCCAAGCCTATTTTGAAGCCTGCCCTTGCAATTATCTTTCCAAAACCAGATGGTTTGAAAGATGGAGCTAAAAAAGAACTTCTATCTTTAAAGAAAACTGTTACCTTTAATGCATCACCATCTGTTCTATCATCTTTATCCTTGTCACAAGCAGTTAGTATACCATCTATACCTGAAACCCAAATTATGAAACAAACATCGTCTAAATCATTTATTGCCTCAACACCACTTAGAACTCAACCAGATACTGAAACATTAGATGAAATTGATGAAGATATCATTGAAGAAGATCATGATTTAATATCCACTGCAACACCTGCTAACAATACAAATGGCAAGAAGCAGGCTGTCAGTAAGAAGCGAAATAAGTTACAGAGGGATTTGGAGGCATCCCTTGCATTGCTTCAGCCAACATTGATGAAAGACGATCCAAAAGTAAGTTTAAAAAGAAATTCTAAATGTTAATATTCCCCCTTTTTTTGTGAGTAAAACAGCACTTTTGCAAGTAGCATTGATCCAGAAATCCAAACTGTTTAATACTTCATTAAATGGACATCCTTTTAGTATAGTGCTACTTGCTGTGAAGAAAAATGTTTTTTTAAATTTTCAGAAAGATTAATTCACATTTGTATTAAAATATGATGGAACTAAGAAAATACTCAAGTATATAGTTCTGAAATGGAAATGCAAGTTTCTGTTAAAATACATGTCTATTATTTTTTGTTAACTATATTTGAGAGAGGACATGAATTAAATTTATACCTTTCATTTATACCTTTAAATTTATACCTTTCATTTACTTTTAAATTATGTTTTGAAAGAATGTAGAAATAACTATATTTGAATTCATTTTCTGTTTTGCTTATTATATATATATACATACATATAAGCATACACATATATTGAATTTTGATAGGTAAATCACTGTTATGTAAATTTCCAAAATACTTAATGTGCTAATTAATGTAATTTTTTTAATTGTATATTTTAATGATGGATAGTTTTACTAGAAATACTAAAAAGTAATTTTTAGCTGAAATTTTCACAAGTTTTTATACTATCTATCTAAATTAAAATCAGGAAATTTTATGCTTAATTTTTTGGGGCCAAATTGCAACAAATTATATTTGTATTAATTTTATTAATAAAAAAAATGTTTGAAATATATTTGGTAATTTTCTATTGATCAAAACCGCAAAATAATATTGAAACTATTTACAGTTGAAATTTGAATATTTTTAACAGTATTAAAATTTTTTTTTTAAATATTTATTTTTATCTTAAATATATACTTTTAAAAAATTAAATGCTCAATGATTGTTTATTTTTATTAATTATTACTTATAAGTAATTCTATGCTAATTATAAAATTAAACTATTAAATTTTTTTTCTAATTATTTTATGCAGAAAGAAGATCGAGAGGTATTATTTGCGAATTCATATCTTTTGAGAGCATCTGAAATTCTTAAAGGAAGTCCAGAAATATATGAAAAGTTTTTATCAGTTCTTTGTAAATATCATCAAAGCACTCGACCCCCTGTAGAAGTAAGTTGAAAATTGATTAATATCATTACCAATATTTATATTTAAGTTGTATATAATAACACTAATTTCATTAATCTTTTTCAGTTATATTTAGAGATTAAAGAAACCTTAAAAGACTATCCGGCTTTGGTACGAGACTTCATTATCTTTCTAAAACCTGAACAAGCCAAAGAATGTGGGAAATACAAAGAACTTGTTGCTTTGAACAAGATTCGAGAATTTTTCCGGAAAGTAGAAGTAAATATTATTTTATATTTCAATCAGTTTGAAATTTGGCGGGCGAAGTTTTCATGTATACGGAAAATATATAAGCTAAATTGCCGAAACCTTTTATTTATTTCAAGGAAGAGGACAGAACCTTTCACCACACTTTGTATTCTTGGAAGTGTATGCCTAAATTATGATGATACATTTTAAATTTATGGCAATAGGCCACTGTGGTGCACCTTGGGTAATGCTGAATCTATTACATATATGATGTTCTCAAAATGTCTTCCATTAAGAAACAAAGCAAAATATCTAGGTCATTTTTTTTGTTTTTGTTTTTTACGAGTTCTAAATTTTATTTACTGAAGGGAATTTTATTTTTTATTTTAGATAAAATTTCTTACATTATTTTGTGTAGGATTTTCAGTATATTTGATAATTTTGTTTACATTTTAAATTTCACCAGGCTACTACTAATGATTCCTTGTATATTCTGGTATTCAACCCTTTTCTGGCTTTTGGCTTTAACACTTGTGTTCTGCTGTGATTGGTATTGTGCCATTAATAGACCAATATTTTTTTAAACTGTTATTTAAATTAAGAAATAAAAAAAATTCTATTTTAAATATTTGATGTTCAATGGGTGAAAGAGAAACAGTGTCATTTTCTCAGTTCCCTGTTAAGAATAAAAGAGAAAATGAAGTAATGCACAAATGTGCAGTTACTCATAGTTTTTACAGCAAATCTTGCTTTTTAAATAACTTTATCTACAATTTCTAAGCTGTCTGCCATTATTCATCTATCATTTTATTATTTCTGAACATTTTGATTAATCAATAAATATTTCATTTTTTTGAAGATTGTAGATGGCAGTCATAAGAATATTTTGAATTATGTCATTCACAAGATCAGTATCAACATAATTTTTAATTCTTATTTTTTTACTAACCGTTTTATAAATTTTTTCATGTCTTTGTTGAAAGAGAAAATCAAATAATGCATCAAGTAGTCTTTTATACAGATTAGTTTTTTTATGGTATTGTGTTTTGTAAAGGTGAAAAAATTGATTTTCTTAAATACATTTGTTGAAGTATTTAAGCAAACATTTGAATAATCAATCACAATCATTTGGAGTATGTTTGCTTTTTAAAATTATTATTTATATTTAGTACATAATATTTTATTGAACAAAAATAATAATATTTTTTACTCAGTTTTATATTATATTTATAATAAATTTTTATTTCTAAATATTTTGAATTCTAATTTAATTTAAAAAAAAAAATAATTGACAGAATTTTTTTGATACATCTGTGGATTATTACTTTTTGTTTTAATGTATTAATTTAAATTATTTAATTTCTTTTTGGATTTAATGAATTAAATATATATAATTATATGTATTATAATCATTAAATTATGTGCACATAATGTCATGTTTATTTGTGTTTAGATGCATTTCAAAAATCAACCGCAACACATTACCCGGATTCTACGGATACTTGCGCAATTGCATCATCAGGTAGACATTACTTCAGCTGAAGTTATCACTGCATTACAGCCAATGTTAAGAAATCAAAGTCATTTGATGGAAGAATTATATAATCTTTTACCAGATGCAAATCCTCCTGAATAGTATGTATTGTAGATTTGTTTGTAAATTGAATGTATTTAATAGATGATTGTAATGAATACATTTTTAATTTTATTTGTTCTAAATTTTTTTTTTTATGTGAAGTTAATTCTTGTGGGAATTACTATTACATTTAACTCATTCATATATTAATTTTTGAAAGAAATCCCCAGAGAAGTTATACATATGATCATCAAACACATATGCATGTACACACACTGGCAATGATTTATATTTATGTAAACATAAATGAAAATAATTTATTTTTATGTTTATGTGACTTTTTTTATATGAGAGTACTATTTATAAATAGGAAATATTCACATAGAATGGGAAAAACAATTAAGCCTAACATTGAGCTAGTAAAATACACACATTTCAAACACAACTAGACACATGAACATTTTTTTATCACATCTTAAGCTTTGTAAAAGAAATCTGTACTCGTAGGATATTAAAATTTTGTATCCATATCATTAATATTACATTAAAGCTTGGCCAAATTTATTTAGTCATCTTATCAACAGTACCCATCTAGCAAACTGTGAGCAGGATTAGTATACAGTTTGATTTAGTTCAGTATTCATCAAAACTCACACAATTTAATGACATAGAATTTAATTTTTAATAAATTCTTTCACTAATTTACAAGATTTTTTCATTGATTTATATAGCTCTTACACAAATGGACCAACTTGTTTTCTAACAAATATGCAATTAGAAAATAATTAATTTTATTTTTTCTATATCTTGAAAATTCCTGTAAAATAGTAACATTAATCTCTACCCTAATTTTGTTGAAAATGAAGCAGAACTGGGGATTGTAATGGGGATGGTTTTATGACATCTTGAAAACAGTGATTATTTCCAGGGATAGGGCATCTACTGTTAAAAAAACAATTTTTTTTCTTCTGGATAATAGAAAAGACTCCAATATGCTTGATTAATGAACATTTCAGTTTGTGTTTAACATTATTGGTACAACAATATATAAATTTAAATACAATTTTATTTTCATGATCTATTACAGACTCAGTTTTTAAGAATGGAGGCCATACTCCCTTATAATTATTCAAAATAAATATTAGATTTGATCCCTAATATTGTTTTAAAAATTAAATTTAGCCATATGAAATATTTTGCAAAGTGTCTGTTAATCAATATTCTATATAGTATATTCAAAGGAAATTATTTAAAAAATTTTATAAGTCTACATTAAAACTGATAGTACTTTGTATAAAAACAAATCATCAAAATTTCATTGTTTTTTTTATTCAGATATATTTGTAATTAAATGTAGCTAAGCATTTATTTCATTCTTAATAAAAAAATTATTTCTTTTGTGTGCTAGGTAAAAGATTGTAAAAAGCTGTTATTTTTAACATTTATTTATTACAGTTTAATGACTGATTTTGAAAGTGTCGACATTCCTAATAGTGACGAAGATAACTCTAGTGTCGATAGTTGTGAAGATATAATAATTCCTGATACTCCAGATCTATATGGAGGAAAAGAGTGCCCTTGTGATTGTCATACATCATCCACGGATAACAAAATGCTTAACAGAAGCCGGCATTGCATAAAATGTGGTGTAAAAGTAGGTATTTACAATGCTATGAAAGTTGTCCTTTTGTGTTACTATATTTCTTATTAGTTTCATAATTTGACTATAAAGCTTAAAAAATTTATATTTAAAGTTTACACAATTTTTCAACTTAATAATTAGTAATTATATATTTGTATATAGAAATATATACAAACATTGCAGTTGTAATAATAATTATTTTGATACAATATTGTATTAGATATGTTAATATTTTAAAGCTAGTGTTAGCATTATAGTAGGTAAAAATATAAATGGGAAAATTGGTAAATAATCTTAAATTACTAAACATAATCAATTCTTAAAAAATAATAAAGAATAGCAAAATTATGTCCATGAAAATTATATGTTTTAATATGATCTATTTAATTAATTTATCGGATTAAATTTACTTTTATATGTGTTGTTACTGCTTTTAGTTCATAGATGGGCGTATATACATTCAAACTGGAAAAGTTTTGAAGCCTGCACAGGTAACATATCATGATCTTCCACGTAGTTCGGCTGGGAAAAAGAAAACAAAAAATCAACCAGTATCTTCCAAAGTTCAGCGTCCTTCTGAAGTTCCCAGTAAGACTACTCCAAATGCACAAGTTAAAAATACTGCAGCTGCACCTTCAATTGGAGTCAATGGAAAAGTTGATGTAAGTTTAATTTACTTGTAAAACCAATCTATAAATTTCAAATTGGTTACCAAGAATTTTCAGAATCTTTCCCATCAATTTAGACTATTTGAATTATTCTCTACAGTATTATAATTATCAAGATCATCTTAATCTCAAAAATGAACTTAATTTGACATGACAAAGCAAAAAATTAAATAGCAATTGTAAAGTTCAAAATCCATTTAAGTTGTTTATGCATATACATTCTGTATTAAACAAGTTATAATACTGCAATAAATAGAAAAAGTATGTCCTTCCACATCATTATTTATTATTGTAATATAATTAAAGTAAATTTTTCCACTGTGCTATACTTCTGAAGTATGTTACATATATAAAGATTAAAAGAATATCTTAACAGAGCTCTCTGTGTGTGTTTTTTCAATAATTATGTAAGAATACAATATTATAACAAATTTCAGTAACTTTTAATTTTATATTATCTATGTAGTATTGAAGAAATGATTTTAAAAACTTGTGATAGATGTTTTACATATGCATTACAGAATTTATATAAAAGGGACAAAAAAAATTGATGTAAAATAATTTTGTAAAAATTGCTCATACTTTTTAACTCACATAAATATTAGAAAAGAACTTGCATAATTATTCAGATATTTTTAAAAAATCTTGTTTTAGATTTTACAATAAATATGCAAAATAGCAGAAAGTTTAATATTTTTCAGGTAAATTTATTGTTTTAATTTGATATATAATTAGATTAGGTAAACTAACAAAAAAAATTTTCTTGTGTGCATTTAAAAAAGTTTAAAATTACAAGTGTATACATTTGAATCTTTCATTTTTATTCCTTATTTTAATAAAATGTCTACCAAGGATTCATGATACTGATGTATGGTTTTATCTTTTATAGCCAAAAATATAGCCTAGGGGCTAATTCACTGGCATTTGCCAGCTATTTATTATTGCATTTTTATTCATCAAATTTTAAATATAATTCTCATTTTTTCTGCATATTGCTGAAACTGAGTTTTAAATTAAAATTGCTCTTTTTATGTGCACTTTTAAAAATTGTTTAAAAATGTGATATTACTGTTTTTAAATTTAATGCTGCAATATTCATATTTAATTTTAAAAAATTCCAAATTGCTAAAATTCTGATATATTTTGTTTCATATTTATGAATATTTCAATTTAGATCTGATATGTATTTTCATGTTATTGTCCATATTAATGACGTTTTTTCTTAATGTGAATGCTTTTTTTGTTTCTGTTAGAATATGACTACTCAGAAAGATGTACCAAAATTTACAAATGATGCACATGTTTTTAGTCAAGACGAAGCACCCCTTTTATCAAGTAACAAATTGCCTTGTGATGTGATAGAAGATACCATCTTTCCTGTAAGCATTAGTACCTTAAATAAAAGTACACCTTCTGATTTCAGTCATCTGAAGGACATAATTGCACCTACTGCTTTTAAAAAATCTGGAAACAGTGGGGCTGAACTTACTCAAAAAATAAAATGGACAAGGTACCTGTTAAATTTTTCATATTTTAAAAAATCATGCCTTACTAAAATGTGTCATATTTTCATGTGTTTTACTTATTCTTATGAATAAAATAATTTTCTATATCATATTAATACAAATATATAAATAAATTTTGATTCATATTAAAATTTTCCATAATCAACTAATTTATATTGAGAAATATTTTAGTTAATATTATTTTGTTCACAAATAACTTATATATTTAGGTAATTTCAATATGCTATTATATTCTTTTATCATTAATTTTATTACTTTATTTTATTTTGTTTTTTAATAAAATTTCTGTTTGTTCATAAAATAACCAGCATCTCTTTGTGATTTTTACAACCACATCTTATTTTTGTAATATGAAAATTACACATTCTTGAAAAAATAATTTTGAATATGAAAGTGAAATATTTTCTTTTCCAAGGAAAACATGTTTTTATCTTGGGTTATTGAAAACATAAAAGATATATTGCTCTGAATAAGAATTTTATAAAAGGTCTATTTTTTAAAAATTAAAATTTTGTTAAAGGTTCAAAAAATGAATTCAGGTTTCTTCTAAATTATCTAATGGGAATTTGTATTTTAATATTTACATATATAATAATAATAAATTTTTCAGAATGAGTCATTTATGTCTTTTAACTAATGCTTACTACAAAATTTTTCAAATAATAATGAATTGTAAACTAATTTGAAAAAGGCACATTGTACATAGAAACAAATTTTATAAATTATGTTAATATATGATTTAAAATCATCCAAATTAAAAAAATTGTATTCTTAATTATTAATAACTAATCATGGGGAAAACAAAATGGCATTTCAATGTTATTCTATCTGAGTAACGTTCTTCAAGATATGATTAACACAAAAATTCAAAGTAATAGTTAGATTAGAATATTTTACTTCAAAGTTTATTGATAAAGTTTTTTTTTTTTTAAGTTGTAATTAATGTTGAAAATTTTATTTGTAATAATGAAAATGTAAGATAAAAGTTAGTAATACACTGCTTGATTATTGTTTGTAAACTAATCGATTATTTCTACAATAAGTTTTCTCATTATTTTAATTATAATGTATTAAAATAATTTATAATTGACACACAATAAAATATTAAAAAAAATTTTGCTTTTCTTTTTTCTCGATTTTAATCTACTGTTTTAAAAGATTTTAATGTTTTAAAGATTTTTGCAAATGAGAATAATTATTTAAATAATGTTTATTACTTATTTTCAATTAAAAATTAGCTTTTATTTTTTAGGGATGATGATAAACTGATTATTTATAATTGTCAAAGATATGGAATAAGTAGAAAAGCGTTTTCAACATCAGCTGCTGCTTTTCAAAATAGAACTATTGAACAGGTTTGAACTGATTTTATAAAATAGTGTTTTGTAATTCATACAAAAAATATTTGTACCATTTAAAAATTTCCTTTAAGATTTTAGAATATTCATATTTCACAAAGATAATAAGATATCTATAGCAAGGTTATTTACATATGATTCTAAACTCATGTTTGTGAAAATTTCAACACCATGAAGGACTTACGCGAGTGAGCTGAAATTTTCAGGAAATGCAAATTAGCGCATGATATGCAAATGATTAGAATTTCAAATCCGTAGCGCATGCGTATGCTGAGTAGCGCCCTCTGAACGGCGGATGGATCTGAATAAATAGACGGCTGTAGCGAGGCGTGTATGGTTATCGGTGGTTATCTGCTAGTGGTAACGTTAGCTCAATTGTTACTTATGCCTCTTCGACGAAAGAGAGCGAGATTTGAACAACTTACAGAATTTGAACGGGGGAGAATCGTCGGCCTTCGTGAAGCTGGATTGTCTTATCGTGCAGTAGCCGCTCGTGTGCAGCGTAACAGCAGCACAGTGATGCGTCTTTGGAAGCAGTGGAAAGACGAGTGTCGGACAACTCGGAAATCCGGGAGTGGACCCCGAAATGTGACGTCAGCTCGCGATGATAGACACCTGGTCCACATGACGCTGACGGACCGTACAGCTTCCTCTAGACAATTGGCAGCACAGTGGTCACTAGCTACAGGTGTTTCATTGTGTTCTTCATCAATTCGTAGACGTCTGCAGCAGCGTGGACTGCGCGCAAGGACTCCTTTATACAGGATCCCTCTCCCGCTAAACCATCGCAGCCTGCGGCTACAATGGGCTGCTCAGCATAGAGACTGGCGTGCTGATTGGCAGCATTATCGAACAACCCGAGTTATGGTCTGGGGTGCCATAGCATATCATGGACGATCTCAATTGCTAAAAATTGTGGGCAATCTGAACAGCAACCGGTACACCAGTGAAATTCTACAGCCGCAAGCCGTTCCCTTCCTTCAAAGCTTGCCAGGCGCTGTATTTCAACAGGACAATGCCCGCCCTCATATCGCTAGGGCTGTTCAATCCTTCTTTGCAACGCGGCAGGTACAGCTTCTTCCTTGGCCTGCGTATTCTCCGGATATGCCGATTGAACATGTGTGGGATTTCGTTGGTCGGCGTCTCGCTCGTGATCCTCGTCCTGTTGCTGTTGCAGACGAACTTTGGGTGCGCATACAAACAATATGGAGTGCTCTTCCTCAGGCAGACATTCAAAATTTGTTTGACTCCATGCCACGTCATGTAGCAGCACTTATTGCGGCGCGTGGTGGCTACACAAAATACTGATTCCGATATCTTGTTATTGTTTGTTTGCTTTGAACATTTAATCATTTATTTGTACCACTACGACTCAACTGTGTATTAAATTTCATTCAATTATGACGATTCCTTCATGATGTTGCAATTTTCACAAACATGAGTTTACATAAATTTTTATTAGATATTGAGTTGTTTTGGTAATTATACATATATATAAACTATATATATTGAAATACTAATTTGAAAATAGGTGAATAAAAGCAGTAAAATTTGAATTTTAGTTCAATGCTATTCTACATTTTCTATTTATAATTTCTTCAGTGTTTTTAACATGCCTTTATAACAGTCATTTTTATAAATGCGTAAAACAGTGATTTATATAAATTCTGCATGGAAATAAATCAAAGGTTATTATTTGCCACAGAAAGTTAATGCATTAATTGCTAATTTATTTCATCAATCAGTATATTTTATATGTGAACAATTTTATAAATGAAGCTAAACGATTAAACATCCAGATTTATAGAATTATTCAATTAGAACATCATTATCAAAGGAAAAAAAAAAGTATGTTAATAAAATTAAATGAAACATTTTATTATACATTTTTATTTTCTATTTGAAAAACATTTTTTTTCAAATGCTGCATTACTTTTATAATCATATACACTATTCTCAAAAACTATAATTTTATAATAGATTTAAAAATGATAATAATAATTATAATATTCAGTGTAATAAATATATGTTTTGAATCTTTTATTTATATCTATGCTGATTAATTGAAAAAAATAGATTTATTTTAGGAACAATCAATTTTCATAAATTAAAAATACGCTATCAAAAACTATAATATAAAATGAAATGAGATTTAATTCTAAAAGAAATTCATTAAGATGTGTTGAAATTGGATTTAATTTCACTCTTATAAACATTTAAAAAGTTATAAAATTAAAAATCTTGTTTAAACTTATATAATATGCATTTTAGTAGTTTTAAATTTATATTATCTTTTGTAAAATATTTGATGGGAAACAGTTGATTTACACAAATATAAAAAAGTTACATTATAATAATTACTAAAGGATTTTTGAAATAAATGCCAGTTTTTTGTATTCTTTTATTGTTTCTATATTTTTAATTTACTTTTTCGACAGGTACAAGCAAGATTACTTAATTTAATGGAGATTCTTTCTGAAGAAATGAAGAGGCATTGAATCTTCTAAATCAAAATAAATAAATATATAGACTCAAATAAATATAAAGAGCCAAGCAAACTTCTTTTCTAGTCAAAAAAAGTAGGTCTTATAATATTTTTATCATATCTGTTTTATACTTTTTTATATGTGAAAAATATGAATGTAGAAATCATTGTATTATTTTCTGGTTCTTTTAAGTTCTGAAATAAATTTTTAAAAAAAGTTTTAAAAGTTAAGTATTTATTCATAAAAAATATTAATAATTGATATCTCAATTAAGGTAGGTTGCTTAAGAATATGTCCTACTAATAGGAAATAGATTTGCAACTCGAAATTTGAAAAAATTTCATTGTACAGGATTTTTTTTAACTATTAGAACAAAAATACATTGTTAAAAATTATAATATACAGTATAATTATATTAATCTGCTATAAATTATTTGTATAGTTCATATTATATTCACAGAAAAAGCCAAAAAATAAAAACTAATAACTTAATTTTTTTAAATTATTGTATAATGTTTTTAAATTGATTAATCCATATTGGCCTTTATTATTTATTCATGAAATTTGAAGTAGGAAATTATGATTTAATTAATGTTGTAGTATAATCTTAACATTACATCCCTAATATTCTTTAAATCAAAAACCCATCAAATGTAACATTAATTCCAACGACAATAATATTAAAATGTTTTAAAATAGAAAGAATTTATTGAAAAAAAAAAAAAAAAAAAAATTCACTATAGGAAAAGAAATTGATGCTTCATCCACATTTCATTATCATTTGTAATTAATTTTATGAGGCAAGAAGGGCTTGATTGGAATATGTGTATTTTACGCACACTCACTCAGATATTTGACTTTCTAAGGCTGCATATAATCAAAATTTCATGAAGTTATTTTAATCTTTTTCATTTATTCTTTTGGGAATAATTAAATGTTAATTTTTTTTCCTGTTTTCTTGATCTCTTTTATCTTTTTTTATTACTATTATCAGAACTATTTTAGGTATCCAAAAGTACTACTGTGTCCAAAAAGTAAGACCAATTTTCAAATTAAAGTTCCCGCGTGGCTTTGTGAGACACTAAAAAACTGATTATGGCGATTTTTGAAATGTCTGACTTAATTGAGCAAAGAACTTGCATTAAATTTTGTTTGCGAAAACGTATAGAATGTTGCAGAAGGCATTCAGTCAGCATTCCTATATCGAAATGTTTAGACCTGGTATAAACAGTTCAAAGAAGTCAGAGAACGCGTTGAACACAAAGAGCCCTCTGGTCGACCCTAAACCGACGAAGCTCAAGTTCAAAGAATAAAAGATTTAATGCTTGTGAACCATCGATTTACAATTAGAGACCTTGCTGATGATGTTGGAATTTAAAAAAGATCAGACAATTCCATTCGCAGCGCCTTTTATTCACACCTTACGCCTTGTGGCTATGCCCTAAACTCAAAAGACTACTCCGTTGACACCGCTTTGAGTCGATTGAAGAGATTCAACGTGAATCTCCGCTCGCTTTGAAGGCCATCCCTATTGATGACTTTTTAGCATGCATTGAGGATTGGGAAAAAAGTTGGCATAAGTGCATTGTATCCGGAGGGGATTACTTTGAAGCCAACAAAATAAATTTGGAAGAATAAATAAAAAGTTTAAAAAAAAAAAATAGTTGGTCTTACTTTTTTGGGCACAGTAGTACTTTCATTATTTGAAAACAAAAAAAGTATAAAAATCAAATACATATACAGTAATGATTATAATAAAGATATGTTAAGGCCTTTTTCTTATATTATTGCTACATATTTGTTATTTCATACATATATACAGCAAATTTCCTTTGCAAAAAATTTTTAATGAATTTTTTATCTTGAAATTTAAATATGATTATATATTTAGGTTGTTTTTCATAAAAAAAAAAAAGTTTTTAACTTATTTATTTACCAACATTTATGAAATTATAAAGTGCAGAACGAATTTTTGGGGTCACTTCTCAAATATTATAACATGCTCATGTTTCAAAATATTATATAAACAATGATGTATAGTCATTAATTTTAAACAAACATTAAGTCATAATATACAATTTATTTACTTTTAATTTATTGGAATTTTTTATGTCTAATCTTATTTAGCATTGTTTATTTTTCTTGAATTGTTGTCAAAACCTTTTTATTTTTAAACTTTTTATTTATAATATGCTAATATTCCACAGTACAAAGTATAATATTATAATATCATGTAACTTTGATGACCTGAGTGATTTTAGTGAAAAGATTTTGCTGAGTTTCCTTTCAGGAGGTATCCATCATAAATCAAATATAAAAATAATGAAATAAGTATCATATCATAGTTCCACGCCAAATAAAATACTTTAGCTTTTTGTTCGTACATTTATATAGTAGATTTTGTTATCTTTGCTTTGCCAGGAATTTCATAACTTCGTTACACAAATAGGAAACTATAATATACAATTATAGATATACATCTTGTGTAAATATATATACTAAATTGGGTTTTTTTCCCTCTTGCATGTAAAAAAATTGCATTTAGAATAAGATCCAATCATTATAGCATAATATATATAGCCTTAAATATTCTGTATAAAACCATCAAAGATAATTTTCTGTTGATATGAATTCATACTTAGTTAATCATTTAGTTGAAAATTTTTTTTCTATATTCAAGCCAGTGGTTCTCAACTTTTTACAAGTTTTTCAGTTGTTATCTCCCTTCAAACGTTTTTGTCACTAAATTTCATAGTATAGCTTTGAAATTATATAACAATATATAAATTGCCATGATATTTAATACAAAATTAGGATATTCAGGATCTGTAAATTAAAATATGTGTTTTGAAATGTAACAATAATTCCATAACAAATGTTTTAACTTTTTTACTAAAAAACAATCATGTCGCACATTATTCATTGGTAAGGGGCTTTTTTTTTTTTAGTTTGATGTATTATGAGAAAGTTATATTATGGCTGATATAAAGAGATATTTTATCTTGATTTGTGTGATAGTAATCAACAAAATTAAATAATGTATTTAAAATAAAAATATTTTAAATAATTAACTTGTGGTATTTTTATATTTCAGGCTATGGAACTAGTTATAATAGATTTTTTTTAACAAAAGTTTCATTCAGTGCTGATGTACACAACTATTTATTTGTATAATATGTATGTGACAAAAAATAAAAATTGAATTTGTAATAATTTTTTATTTATTTATTTCTACTTCGGTCTTATTTATTAATTTTCAAATCAAGCATCAATATCTTTGAATTTTATTTTGATAAAAATTGTATTATTATATAATTTTATATATAGCTTTTAATTCTTCCACACAATTTGATTCTTCAGTAGTAAGGGGTCCTTCATTACGAATATCCCACCTATGTGATAGAATGGTACAAAAATTGGTTTCTGTTAATCCTAGAATGGGTAAATGACTTAATATAGCTTCCCAAGGTAGTACTGGCAGTTCCATTCCAACCTTGAATAGAAATATATATAAGCATTATGTAAAAAAATTAAGCACAATAGAATTATTTAATGTATAAAAGAAAAGCATACCTTTCTAAATGTGCTTTCCCCAAGTTTGTTAAAACAATCAAGAGGATTGAAATTAAATTCAGTTTCAACAATACTGTCTTGTACTTCTAAGTTTAAAATGTCTATATTTTCTTCAAAATCATTACCATTGAAATTGCTAAATGAATTTCTTATTTCTTGCTGGGGATCTGAATCATAGGATGCACCTTGATTGCTTGAATGCACATCAACATATGCTGAAATTTTTTGATATATAAATATTTAGACAATTGTTGCATTATATTCCATTTTTCATAATATTCTGAGATTACAATTGAAATTTTAATAAAAAAATTACTCTTAAAATTTTAAAGAAATTTGCATTATCAAATGATAGTATTAAAATTAAAATTAGATATTCTAATTGTTTTGTGTACAATATTACTTTCTCTTATCATTACTATGTACTGTTAATTTACAACAATTTTTTTAATAAACTTGTTGTTTTAAAAACTAATAAATAAGTAATTTAAGAACAAGCTTTTTAAGTACTTTAATCAATAAATCTTGATTATAAAAGTTTTAATTTTAATGAATGTATTTACAAAAGGCTATATTCATAAAATTATTTTCTTTATACAAATTATTAAAAAGGATTTTTACATAGAGCACAAACAATTTTAACAATGCAATATCCGAATTTCAAAGAAAAAAAAAAATGTTTATTATACTTCACTATAGAAAACCAGTATCTGACTTAAAAAAAGATCTACAATTTTAATTAAGTAATAGTAAAATATTTGTCCATATATTATTTTTTCTTTGTGTATTATTGCTTGAATAAGTTGCTGTTGAAAATCATATGTTCATGTATATCTTCCTATTATTGAGTTTATATGATAAAATAAAAAAATCTTTTTCATTCTAATATTTTTAAAGAAAAAAAATAATGCACATTTTAATTTCAATAAAAAGTTTTTTGAAGAACTAACTACCCATGAAACAAATATGAACTTCAAATTATTAAAGAGAATTAAAAAAGCAAAAAAAAAAAAAGATTTAATAATAAACAATTTTAAAAATTTTTTTTTTATGAAATCTGCTTTAAAATAATAATTTTTCGATGTTTAGTTCTGAAATCATTTTTTTTATAAAATGAGAATATTGCTATGGAGCCAAAGTATGCTTTATTAATTGTATTCTATATCATATAAAGTTATCTTTATCAACTAATCTGTAAATTGTATTGTAATTAACAAATATTGGTTGAAACTTTACAAATATTTTAATATAACATAAAAAATAATTTTAAAAGGTGGAAGTAAGCTTAATTTTAGTACATTTAGATTTATCTGTCTAACAAGGAGAAGCCATGAAATGCCTGTCATTGATTTGACTCAAACTTACAATATATATACTCTATATGTCCGAATATATATGTTAAACCGTGTTTAAACCGAGTGTGTGTGTTATTCTCCAAAAAATCTACATAAAGTTCAAACCCTGTTAAACCAAAATGGAAAAAATATATATATATGTTTTTGAGTATGAAGAGGACATAAAAATCAGCATGGAAAGCATTGAAACAGTGATGATATGCATTCAGACATTCCAATGAATTAGCATGAATGTATTCAGAAACTTCGATTCTGACAAGGACTTAGAAGGATGTATGATTTTTTTATAGAAAGATTGCATTCAAAACACACATGTAAAAAGGAAGTTAAAAGATTGAAGCAATTTTTCCTTTGCCATTGTTATTTTATGAGCTAATTATTTATGGAGTTATTTTTTTAATTACTGCATAGTGTATATTTTGGTACTTTTCATTTAGTCGGTCACAAATTTTGCCAATATCAGATTTTTCGTTTTGGCGACGACGAAGAATTCAGCAATATAAGCAATTTCGTAAATAAAGCAACTAATTTTCATAATATGAATAACTCAATTTTAAATGCAATAATTTTTTTTTCATTAATTTAAGAAATAAAAACGTGCTGTATATGGCGATGTATAGCTTGCGCCTGGTTGACGGAAAAATACCTATGTTTTTTGTGAGATTAGTGGATCTGTATATAAGTCGAGCCCGATTATTTATCTTTAAATACAGTTTAAAAAAATTTTTGGTTTATACATAGAAATATACGCTATATAGGATGTTACCTCCCAAATGCAATTAGATTCAATTTTCAATAATTTTTCAAAAAATCAAATTATAAATTACTGAAAACTTTTTATATGTTAAATTATGATTGACAGGCACGAGATGCACTGTTAAAGGTTCTGAAAATGCTGGTTTCGATTCCCCTAAGGATTTTTTTGTTTAATTCCCCATCACCTGTAAATAATATAACAAAATTAATATGTATTTTTATATTCTTTTATCTATCACAAGGTTTTTAAATTTCTTCATAGACATCAATTTAAAAAGAAAAATATGTATTTTTGAAAAAGGTTAGATCCACTTTTGTGGGTTTCGTATTAATTAAATGTTTAATATTGGGAATGAGATTTTTTTTCTAAATGTAAGGGAAATAAAACGTAAGTTATAATTAATGTAGCGGCTATTAAATTTGGCTCGTGTTTGTCTGTAGAATTATGTATTTTAAGTACTGCAAGTTGGAAGACAGGTACCGGAACTAGGAGGATAAAGATAAAAATCATAAAAACTTTTAAATTATTACAATTTTTTTTTAAATTATTGAAAAATGGGTTCTCTACTTTGGGCAGTGAGCCTTCTAATCATGAACTACTTGCAGTACAAATTTCAAACAAATCTACTGATTTGTTTAAAGATGGACAGTGTATGATCTCTTCTTGTAAGATCAAATCAAACCTGCTTATTTAAATATACAGGATAGAAAATGTTGTTCATTAAACAATAAAAGAAAAAAAAAAAAGGATAGTACAATTAAAGTTTGATTATAATTTGCATATGTTTAACCTAAAGAAATGATGAATTGTACAATTAGATTTCAAGTAGGAAATAAATAAAATTGCACAGGTAAAACTGTCATTAGTAAAAAAATATATATAAATGTTGCAAAAAGAACAGATACCTTGAGAAGATGATTTTATTTCTTTGAAAGAAATAAAATCTTTTTCTTTATGTTCCACTTCTTGGGAGTCACAAGAGTTCAATAGTGGGGATGGGGTTAGTGGGTTCACCACAATGTCTGAAGAAAGCATACCAGGTATGCCAAGACTTTTCTGTATCCATATCTCATTTTGTTTCAAAATCTGATGCAAATACAAAATGATGTCATTTCCTGCAAGATATTAAATTTGAATATGAAATATTCTCATTACATTAAATTTTTTAGCTCAATGTAAGGGCTTTTATGTGAAACCCATCTAAGGCATACATATGGGAAAAATGGAAATATTTTTATGTACAAATGTCATTTACTGAAATATGTGAATCTGTTACTTTAGGTTAGAGATCTTCCAACTATGACTCATGGTAGACATGCCTTTCATCTAATTTAGCATGGGTATTTTCTTAATGAAACAAATTAATAATCAAATTATAAATTTTTTTTCAAAGGGTAACCAAAAAAAAAAAAAAAAATAAAAAAAACCACTATAATGTCTTGGTGTGCTCTATTTTGTGAGTCAGTGTACCATAGATCCACAACAATTGAAGACTCCGAAGACTCCTGCATAAGTTATACTTTTAATGCTTGGAGGCATTATATTATATATTTTACCTTTACTTGAAAAAAGACTATTAATATTCAGGTGATCACTTATTCAAATAATAAACACATTTAATGATACCTTGACTGTTTGCTAAACTAGGTCTTAGTAATGTATTTTATTAATCACTGCACTAAAAACTGTAAATATTGTTCACAAAAAATTTAGCCATCTTTCAAATAAAATTGCTTTAGATCAGGGATGGGCAAACTACGTCCCGCCGGAAGCTTCTATCCGACCCGGGATAGAATTTTAATTTGCAGCTCCGAGGCAAATTAAAAGAGATATATATTTATATATCCGTCTCCTTTTCTACTTTGATTAAATATTTTTTTTTCTTTCTGTTTTTCAAAGGACTGATGATATTTTTACTTTCTCTATTTTTGTTCTACAAAACATAAATCGATGGAAATAACAAGCACAGACAGCTTTCAATCGGTAAAGTGTTAAAAGCGGAAGTTCTTTGCTAGTTATAGCTGTAGATTGGCGCCAACAAGCATTACTATATCTTTATCGGGGAACAGACATATGGGAATCCAATATAGGTGAATCAGACCTCCCATTTGGCAGACTGCGCATTTTAAGACAGCAGATTTTTCTTTTGGCTCGAGTTCTAATATTATTGATTGCGTATGGAAAGATTGCGGACATACAGCATCATTGTGAATAGTAATGAAATTATTAAAAGTATAGAATAGCTTGTGCTTGTTTGGGTTATTCGTAAAATACTTCAACCCCAAAATAGCTACTAAAAAACGGAAAGTTGATTCAGAGTGCCGTGCTTTTAATGATGAATGGACCCGGAAATATAGAATTAGTACATCTCATTTCGAACCTCAATATAAGGAACTTTTAAAAGTGAAATCGCGATTTCATTCATTTCATTAACATATTTAAATTGTAATACTTGTATATTGTTTTTAAAATTTTAGAAAAATTTATCTTGGTCAGCCAACCTTTTTTTTTTTTTTTTTCGATTTCTGGCTCGCGACCGAAAAAATTTGCTCATCCCTGCTTTAGATCAACATAAAAATTATGGCATGCTTGTTACATAAATTTTACAATCCAAAGAAAACAAAAAAATATATATTAAAAGAAACTTTATTTATAATTATAAAAAATATAGTATTTAAATGAAAGAGTAAAGGTAGTATGATATTGGAAGAAATAGCTTTTTATTTATACATGCTTTTTGAAGCATTATGGCATTTTTATGGGCATTATGTTTCATTTATGTTTGACATGAATAGCACACTGGCAGGCA
The DNA here is from genome assembly GCA_021605075.1 of Caerostris darwini. Classification (NCBI taxonomy): domain Eukaryota; kingdom Metazoa; phylum Arthropoda; class Arachnida; order Araneae; family Araneidae; genus Caerostris; species Caerostris darwini. Next base: position 172,261 of record BPLQ01000194.1, read on the forward strand.
ATGAGAGGAGAGTATTTAAGGGTAACTATCCTCATTTGCTTGTCATATAGGAGAAAATTAGAGAAATTCCACCAGGCAGCCTGACTATCAATATGATATATTTGACAGATGTTGTCACAAACATCATCGAGTCTCCTCAATTTTGAAACCAGTGACTGCAACTAATACCTAAAGCGCAATCCTTCCTGCATGTTAGGGGCACAGTTTACCCCTAGGAGCCAGTCGTGTTTCAGATAACATTAAAATTTTCAAATAATGAAATTGATTTATTCTATCAAAAATTGAAATTTTAAGAAAATTATATTTTTTTATGATGCTAAGGTGCAATTTTGCTAGATGTAAATTTCTGAAAACTAATTTTGGATAGTCATATTTAAAGGACACACGAGTTCATACCTTCAGGTAATTGTAAAATTTTATGAACAGTTATTTCTAAGATTTCTTCTTTTATTTCTTTTATATGTGTTGTTTCTGAAACCTTTTCCAGTTCTTTTCTAAAAAATAAAAATAAATATTTATACTTTTAGATAATTTAATGTAAAAATAAATTACTTTCTACTCTTTGAAAGCAATCTAAATAAACATACCGTACATCTTTGAAATTTGCATGAATTGAAGACAACAACATTGCTATCATTTTTGTATTACTTTCATTTTCAAAGAAAAACTCTTCATCACAAAGTATAGATTCTAATACATTTGCTGTGACTGAAGCCAATTTTTTAATGTCTGGTATATTGGTAACAAAATTATTATCTCGAAGAAAATCTATAGCACTTGATAATAGGATCTAACGAAAAGAGAAAATATGGATTAATTTATTTATTAATATAATAAATATAGCCTTCATATTCAATAATAATAATAATATTGTATAGAAATAAATCAATAGGAAAAATCATTTCCCTATTGATTTATTTCTGCATAATATTTATATTTTATTAAGATTTAAAAGATTGCTCCCAAACAATTTATATTATTTATTTTTGTACTTTATTTCTGTTTAAGTAATGAATTCTAAATAAATTTAACAATGATATTTATGAAATGAAAACCTGCATAATATGTAAATTTATTAATTAATTTGTGTTAAATAATTTTAAATTTATCTGGTATTATAGAGTTGCATTGTTCTAAATGATTTCTATATTAATGAATTGTTTAGATAAGATGAATCTTACCTGTAAAGGTAATGATTTATGTACTGATTGGATTTCTGGTATATAATTTGATATGTGCAAATCAAGGGATAATAAATATAATTTCAGGGCTTGTGGTAATGAAATAATATTTCTGTGCATGCTTTCCAAAACCTTCCGTAGACATACAAAGGAAACGATTTCATCGGTGGGATTAAATTCTTCTAAAAAAAATATACAATTCAGTTTTAACATAGAAAAGAAATTTAAATGTAGAAATTTTAAACACACATTTTTAATCTTTATTATAAATAATATATTTATTTTCATTAAAATAAAATATAAATCATTAAAAAAAGGCTGATTTCGATTTCAAAAGTTTTTTTTTTTCCCAGTTTCAAAATTAATGTTGTTTTTTGTTAATAATCATATTCCTTGAATCTTTTTTGCATATTCTTTATTCTATGTTACTTTTATTGCAAGACAAAAAAAAAAAAAGGATTAAATAAAAAAATTTGAGTTTACCCTGCATTGAATTTAATGGATCCTTTTCACATACACAAACAATATGGTTTTGTAAATCACTTTTCAAAGTGTTGAAAGATTTCAGAGCCATAGGATCACTACACTTCTTAGAAATGTCCAACCAAAGAGGCATTACTTCTTCAAAAACTCTATAATTAAAATCAGTCAGTTAGCTTATACTATCAATTAATTTAACAAATAAAAAAAGTAATTCAAATTACAAAATAAATATTTATACTTTTAATATTAAAATTGTTATTTACCCAACTAAATATGGATGTAAAGTTTTTACAAGTCCTCTATACCACCAAGATTTCTGCAAATAAATACGGTTTTAGTAAAGCTGATTTAATAGTTATTCAACATAATTTGCAACAAAAAAAATGATTATTTACTTTACTTCTGATATTGATTTATTAACTGCTGCTGAATCAAAATACAACCACCCCTTTTTTCTTTTTTAAAAAAAAAAAAAAAAAAAAAAAAATTAAACCAGTTGTTTGCCTCATAACATTTTTCTCAGTGCTTAATTAAAATATATTTAATTCAAAAATAGATAATATTTTATATATATATATTTTTTAAATAGGAATAAATAATTCCATATATTTTTCATATATTGCAAGAAACCAGTTTTTTTTTCAGGTAATACAGAAACATGAAATGAAACAAATTATGCATTAATAATACTTGAAAGTACAAAATATATTATATTTATTCCTAATCATATCCCTAAAAGATCTGATAATAAGGTAAAAAAATAAAATACATAATAATTTCCCCTCTTCAATATTCATATGGATATTCTATTAAGCAAATAAATATTAAACTTGATTTTAAATAATTTCAGAAGACATTTTATGTAAGATTTATCATTATAAGTATCCTTACTTTTCAATTACAGGAAGTAGAATGTCGTGTAGGTGATTGTAATTGTCATAATGAATTAGTAGTGATATCAGATAATAGGACAGTTTAACTTTCGATGCTTCAGTTAAATTATGTGAATGTGCATCTTCTTTAGGAGGAGAAATAGATGAATTTGCAACTTGCATCATCAATAGAATAGATAAAGTGCAGCTATGTTCTGTGTATGCCTTTTAAAAAATAATCATATATTATTTATTTTATAGATATTTTATAATAAATATTTTAACATTTTTTAGATCAACCCATTTAAAAATATTGTAATTTTTAATATTATTCTTATAAAGGAAATAAACCCAAAAAAAAAAAAAAAAAAATTGTTTTGTGTTATTATGAAATTGAATAGGAAGTATAGACGTCTATAATTTCATTTTATAATTATGTATATATATTTTCTGTAGCGGACCATGAAAGTAACCCAACTTAACGAATCACTTATCGGACAGTTTCAAAGAAAACTGAGCAGGAAAATCCTTCATTTTGTAGAAATTTTGCAATATTTAATAGGGCCTGATGGCCGAGTGACTAGCGCTCGGTACCACAGGTTTCACGTTTAAATTTCCGCTGGTGCTATGAATATTTGTGGCGGTTCGGAATCCACTTTAAGCCATAGCTGCCGGTCTAATATGACTGTAAAGCGTTGAGTGTAGGGCTGACAATCCTACACCGTAAAAAGTTAGCGTCACGGTAAAGGAAGACGATTGATCATTTCATCATTATGACGTTTTAATCAGAAATATTCCTAGGTATTGGAATTAAGAGCCATGTGTTTCAGAAATGGCACACTTTCCAAGTGCATAATCTTTATGTTAAGTCGGCATTTTAACGTTAATGCAATTAATATAAAATATTGTTTTATTTATCTTGTAATAATTGTATGCTCTATTATTTATTATTCTTTAGGAAAGTTGTTATACGAATATGAAATTCTGTGATTTTTTTTTCTGGCAATTTAACTATGTAATTAGAAGTTATATTAGTATTTCAATAGCGAACAATTTTTTATTGGTACATATAAAGAAATTTGTTTATATCTGTTTATCATTTGTTTTATAAAAACAAAGGAATTTCATGTTCATTTTTTTAAATCCAAACAGCATTTCTAAATAGATAATTTCCCGAAAAATTTTATATCTTATATCATTCTTCTGTAGATAATAGGCAAAGCATTATTTTAATAATTTCAAATGGTAAATGCAAAATTTGTATTTGTTTCAGAAATTGGGTTGTGCTGAAAAAATGGGAATGATAAATTAAACTTACTTGGACAACAGCAGCTGGATTTGGTAAATTCCAGGATATACAAGCTCTGACAGCTAGCCAAACAGAAACATTAGAAACAATTTGTCTTTGGCAAAATTCTGAAAATAATTCGCGACGTATCCATGGTAACCATGGTGACACAGATTCATATTTTGTTCGAACAGATAGTCCAGCTTGTGGGAAGCCACCTTTGAAAACTTTGAAAACCTCACAAATTGGTGCAGTCAATACAACAAGAATAGCAAGCAAGAAGCAACAGGAACTGTGTATTTTACTGATAAAACATTCCTAAAAAAATTAATATAATTACAGTTTACATTAAAAAGTGTAATAAAAAATTTGAATTACATCAATATGATAGTATAGACAATCATAAAACATGTTGATTGACATGATTCCATTTATTGTCAAAGTAGTATTTTTAAATATTAATCTTTATACAAAGTCAAAATATATTTATGAAGTAAAACAAGAAACCATTTTATGTATTAAACCATGATATTTTTTTTATTATTAATAACGTTTATTTTGATGTTTTTATATCCATTGATACTATATTTTTTATAAGTTATGTGGTAACTTGCTGCAAATGAAATGCATAAAATCAATTTTGCATTATATATTCATATTATAAAATAGAGCCTAAATTAATAATGATTATGGTTTATAATATAATTTTAATAAATAATGATTTTACTTTGCAGAAATTAATTTAATATCTTAGAATCATGATATAAAAATTAGAAAGTCACTAAAACTTATTGCTTTAAAAAAATTTTTGAGGAGAACACAAATCGAAGGGAAACAAATTATTTATTAATCTAGTGAAACGTAAAATAATGTTTTAATATGTTTTTTCTTTTTTCTTTTTCCAATGCAGCTGGCAAACAGACACGAACGTCTTGGATGCCTTAAGGCAAGCGCTGCACAGACGTTACTCACTTTGCATTACCCAGGGGGCACGTGTAACTTGAAGATAAGCCACGGACGCGGAGTAACAATACCCCCGCAACGCTCTACGATCCTATTAGACCGGGACCTACGGTTTAAAGTGGATTCCGAACCACTACACACATCCATGGCACCGCCGGGACTCGAACCCGTGGTACCGAGCACCAGAGCGCTAGCCACTCGGCCATTCAGACCCTGTGTTTTAATATGTTGAGGTTCATAAAACTTAAGGTCTATTGTGTTTATCCTATAGAAGAAAATATGGTGAACTTCCTGTACTTTTTAGTTCTGAAAGAAAATAATATAGGGGCTACAGAACCAGCTTCAAACCATAGCATTTTTATTAAGATAAAAGAAATGCAATAGAATTTTTTTCGGTATTATGATATCTTTTTATGTACAATTCAATATTAATTTTGGATATTATTTCTTAAGCAAGTATAGTTACTTTTTCAATTCGTCTTAATAATGGGATGCATATGCAATTCAATCATTTAAGTCATAGATAGAATATTTTACTTAGTTAAAGAAGAGTGGACAAATAAAAAATTATTAGCTTTATAAGGATTATCTTTTAATTCTTAAAAAGTTATTAGCTTCATAAGTTATTCACTGATAATAACTTAAAGGGAAAAATAACCATTACATATTTAATTCTTATACATTTTAATTATTTTTATCAGGACTTCGAGGAATAAAAGCTGTGGAAATAGTAGTTATAATTTTCTGTAGACATAATAAACTAAACGAAGGATGCTGGCAGAATTTAAAATCTGAAACCTTAATTTTGATTTATTTTTAATATCTTAATTTTCATTAATCTTTATGTATATAATATTTTTAATAATTATAATTAATCTTAAATTTGCTGTATCTATACTCTGAATGTAAAGGAGAGTTATCTTCTGATAATAATCTAAAGGGGAACACTTTTTTACTGTTCCAAATTACAAAGTTCTTACAAGACGTTGTTTTGAAAAAAATAATGCAAATTATTAACAATAATGTATTTATAAAATGAAATAATATTGATGTGAATGCAAATTAATTTATGTAGTATATTTATATTTTTTATTGTATTATAGTTTTAGTACAATATTTATATCCTGTCTTTTAAAATCTACAGTGTAAATGTCTTGTCAGATTTCATCAGGGAGCTCATTAAGTTTAATAAAACGTTTTGATGGATTTCGATCTGTATTTTAAAATACATTATTTTTGTTGTTTTACCATACTTGCTTTGTTTGATTAGTTCATAATTCAATATTTATGGTGCATAAATGCTACTTTAGTTTCAGTGCTTTAAATAAATAAGCAAGGTCATCGTTTTTATTCTTCTGGAGAAATAATGAGGCACTTATTAAAAAGATTAATTTCTATTCTTATCTTAAAAACATGTAATAATTTGTACTTACAGATGGATTTTCAGCCATCTCTTGTTTTTTCCCCATGTATTGAAAAGAGGAAGAACATGCTGGCCATAAGAGTTCACTGGTGCATAAAAGAATTGCGTAAAGATCACAGAATATATGTGATGTTCGAAATTCACTTGGAGTCGCTGATGAATAACGCACCAGAAAATGCTCCAAGGAAGAAGATAAAATTTTAACATACAATTTTTGAGCATAATTTTGGGGTAAGAAAAAGGTTAAATCATGCATAAGTCCTTTCATATACAAATTCCACATTTGAATGCTGTATGAAATTCTTTCTCCCTGTTGGTGGAAAAAAAAACATTGTTACTGATTAAGATACAAATGATTACTAAGTTACCATGAACAAGTCAAAATAATAACAAAAATACTAAAAAAAAAAAAAAAAAAATATTTCTAATTTTTTTTTCACATACATGCATAAATAAATTCTTAATAATGCTTTATAAATATTAAAAATTCATTACCTAGTTTTTGGAATAGATTATTTTTAAATAAAAAAAATATGTATACAAAAAGATAATTGAAAAAGTTTTCATTTATAGGGGGAAAAATGCATAAGAGAAAATAGTTTTAAAAATTTTAATTTATAAAGGAAAAATATTTATAAGAGAAAATAATTTTTCAATGTTTTAATTTTTAGGCAATACCTAAAAAAAAAATAAAGTAGAGATTTGATTGTATATAGATGTGTGATCATATATAGGCCATTGTGGCCATCCAAAGAGAAGTCTGTCCACACACATACTTTGAATTCACCAAAACTGTTTGTTTTATTGATAGGACTGGGATAACAGTAGTTACAGACTTTCAACAATCTCCTTCAGTCACTTTGCAAACAAAATCTGGACATATTTATTGACTTGCACTTCAATTAAATGCTCATTCCCAGTTAAACCCTTCGTTCTAAAAGGCATAGAGTGAGGGTACACAGTAGATGTAATGCTAGATGTAATGTATACAACCCTCCTTTGTAAAACCTTCTGATCTGAATACAAGCCTTCTAGTGTCTGTTAGAATAAAATATTTGAGGTGGATTGTAATTGGTCAAATGAATGACGTTGAATATTTATAAGGTAGCTATCTCGAAATTTCCCTATGCAGTTTCTATTTGCACAAACTGCTGACAATTTTAAAACCTTGTTTAGGCAACATGCCAAATGACATTAAATGTCAGCAGCTTCATTAGTTTGCATATTGCATTTTAATGCAGCATTGTTTTTTTTTGTATATTGCTAAATTTTTTTATGTAAATTTACTTATTTTATCATTTCCCCTTCGTTGGGGGGGGGGGGGGGGAAGCAGGGTACAGTAATAGGGTTAAAAAAAAGACAATGATAGAAATGTATATAACAGCTTATTTTTTATACGAAACTTAGGGTCTTTTATTATTTAATAAATAATATTTTCATTATTTAATAAATACTACTTTCTACTTGCTACAGATTAGTTATTTATGATTATATTTACTTTGATGTCTGTTTAAATGCAAGCTTGACTTTTCTTTTATGTTTACATAAATTATTTCTATTTTGTTTTTACCAATATTTGTTATTTTTGTATGTATTATTAATACAAACAAATTATTCAGTTTTAAAAGGAAAATTATATAGCTTCGTATATTTATTTATTATTATTTATTCAATTTTATTAGTCTTACTTTAACAAACTTAAACTAATTTTTATGGCAAATAATATGTAAATAATAATTATTTATAACAATAATATTTTAATAATAATTATTATTTTAAATTATAATAATATAGCTCATAGTTTTTCAGTCAGATAATCAATTTAACTGAATAAAATACAGTGCAATACAGAACTGCATAATCTAATTTTACTAACATAGAAATACACAATAAAATACAATTAATTTTTACTTCTACAAAAATAAACAATGCAATTTTACTAATACAGAGATATCCCATTTACTTTACAATTAGTGTAACTTGATTATTTAAACTGAACAATCAATATTAAAAAAATTTTTAAATATTACAAATACAGCATCTATCTGTATAATTATTTTAATATTAAAAATAATCACATAAATCTTTCAAATGTACATAAATACAGGATGTTTGGATATAGGTATACCCAAAAGTAATGACTTAACTGAGAATACCATGCATGATTAAATTTAATTTGCATTTTAAGCCTCATCCAGATTAAAATGTGAAAGTTCTGAGCGGCACACAATAAATCGGTTTACTGAAATCTGAACGCTGGTCGAGAGATATATAGCTTTGTTTGTTGGAAATCGGAGTAAAAGAAATACCGCTCCGCTTGGTGTCGGCTTTGTGTCCGGCATTAAAGGATTTACGACCTGCTGAAAGACAGCTGATAGCTTGTATTACAGATATATTGTAAGAGTTCAATTACAAAATTAAGGAAATAAAATAGATGAACACTCAGCATGTTTCAAAATGAAATTCAATGTGAGTATCAATATTGGCTCTGCAAATGTCCAATTAATGATCATTCTCTTTGTCAAGTATTAAGGAGCATTTCAAATATTATTAAATTAACTGTAGATATATACCAGTTGATAAAATGTTTCAAATGCTGAATCAATTACGAACAAATATTATTATGTTTACACTATGAATTACGAAGTTTTTTTTTTTTTTTTTTTTTTTTGGTATAAAGTCCGAAGAAAAAAGTCTAACGGCGTCCAGAGATTTGAGGAAATCAAGCAGTGGGACAATTTCTTCAGATGTGAGGTTAAACATTTTTTTTTAGATGTTACTATCTTCATAAAAGTATGGAGAAGCTAAATCTTGCTAAAAAATGAAATTTGATGAAATATATGGAGCAAAGTAAATACATCCTATTGTTATCAGTTTTACCGAATGATTTCATTTTAGTGCTAAATTTAGAAATATTGTCAAAATTATTCAAAACATTGATGGAAGCTTTGAGAATAAACATCTTGACACTGGGAAATTTAGGAAATGATGGATGCCACCATTTCTGAGAAATTAGTGGTCATTCGAAAATTTTTATTTCCTAATACTTGTATACTATTAATTCTAGTTTTTGCAGCTGAATCCAAAATTGGGCAGACATATGTGATAATGTGATGCATGCAGATCTTGTAGTTTAGAGAGGGAGAAGTACGTCTAATGAGAGGGTACGAAGTGCAAATGCAAGAGTCAAATTTTTTCTTAACATGATTAGCATGAGAACAAGAAATTAGTTGGGTTTTTTTTATCAAGAATTACACCAAATACAACAGTTTTTTTCATCAAGAATTACAATAAGGTGATTGTAAATAGTGAGGCATGGATGAAGGAGATCAGTGTTTCTAGTGAAAATAACAGTTTCAGTTTTATTGGTGTAAAGAAGGACTTTCCATCTAATAAGCCAGGTTTCAAGGTTAGTAATGTAATTCTGAAGAGTTTTAGTAAGAAATTGTATATTAATAGACTGGTAACAGTAGCAGTATCATCACAATAACAATATTTATACTATATATAATTTTCTTTCTTATATTTTATGAAACCATTCACTTTTTTAAAAGTTCTGAATGAATAACAATATCAACAATTTTTTATTTATTATTTAGTTTATTTTTTAATAATGAAAAAAAAATTGTAAGCTGAATAATAAAGATTCGACACAGTATTTAAATTAAATAAATGTTTTTTAAAAATTTCACATTAATATCAGAATTTAAAAAAATAAATATATTGCAGTGGAAACAGTATATGGTTGTAAGTTATAAAGCAAAAAATTATAAATTTTAAAATAATTATTTATACCACAAACCAAAATTTTAATCAAGCAAAAACAAATTAAAAACGTGCAAAACTATTTTTACCCATTCTTCTTACCTCAAAAAAAGGCTTTGAATCAGTAAAATTATAACTATCTGCATCAAACAAAATGCTGCAAGAGACATATTTAAAATGATGGAGCTCAACTGATTCCATTAATTCATCTACTAACTGACTTACAGAATGACAAATATTATTTTGAGACCTTTTTTAAAGAAAGAGAATGCAATTAATAATCATTATAAAGTAACTTTAAACATAGCTATAATAAACAATATAAACATTAATAACTTTCTATGTATTAAATATGTTACAGTAGATTTGAAAGAAGAAACACAAATCATTATTTGAAATATATTTTAAGATGTAAGTGTAAAATAAATAATTAAATATTGAGCAACAGGGTGAACAATTATATCAACATTCATTTGATTTTATTTCATAATTTTGCTTTCTCTTTTATATAACATAAAATCACTTATTTCTTGTCTGTTCTTGATATACCAATGAAATTAAATGTATAAGATTAAAATTATATTTTTCAACTTATAATAAATATTTTAAAATATTAATTTTTGCTAAAATCGGGAGCTTTATAAAATGATGAAATGCCTATAAAAACTGTTAATAACTTTAAAACATTATATTTAACTAATAATTTATTGTATGTAAAAAAATTTAAGAGTTTTGAAAATAAAGTGACTAGAATACAATTTGCATATTATTTAAGTAGTGTATACAAAAAAAAATTATAGAGAAACATAGTGAAAGTTAAATAAATGCAAAACATAGATTACCAAAAATATAATACAAACTAATTTATTATTTAAAGCGTATACTTACTCACTTTGTGATCCTTTTAAAATATTACAATAACTTTGTAGTCTATCTTTTAAGAAAATAGCGTTGTTAATGGCAATATATTCATAAAAAATTATGCAAGTATCATTTGTGTATTTTGAAATTTCTTTCAAATGTTGTATTAAATTAATAACATAAGATTCAAGAGTGTGGCAAAACGAAGATTTAAAAGAAACAAATGAATCACAAGAAGTATTCAGTACAGGTAAGTATTTTTCCAATATTTTTATAGTATTAAAAGTGCTTTGTAGTAGAGTAGCTGTCTTTACAGATTCTGACGTAAACTGCATTGTTTTGTCAGAAATCAAAAGATCTTTCCAATGTTGATGTTTTAAAATTATTTTTTCTTTTTCAACAGATGTTTTCACAATATTTTCAACATCATTCTGCAGTGATCTTTGAAGGTAACTCAAATAGCCTCTTTCAATAATATTGATCCTGTAAAATAAAATAAATTATAATAAACCAAGTAAATTAGACAATATACATACAATTATTTTCTTACATGTTTTAAGGATGTAATGTATCTTCTCCTTCAAAAATAATCAGGACAATTATTTAAAAAGTAATAATAAAAAAATTATTTAACCTTAAAAAATTCAAATGCAGAGCAGACAATACTCCTACCAGTGGAAAACTTTTTCTTTTTACAGACTTCTACATCTTTATATCAATATTTATGACAATTCTAGCCAAGAAGAGAACACTGTTGTTACAATTTTACAAAGGCACCAGGTATTGCACTTTCCCAAGATAAAGGATTAAGGAATCAATTAAAGTCATAATAATTTATTTATTAACACATATATGGCAACCCCCCCCCCCCTCTTCCAAGAAAAAAAAATCATTTTATAATACCAAATATTATCATATGATTAATGCTATCTAGTTACATTTATCATGAAATAATATACATATAAAAAATAAAGTGGATCTTGCACGATAAACATAACCATCCTTAAAAAATCCATAAAATTACATAAAAAACATACATTGTGATAAGCATATTCCGATTCCAATTCGAGGTGCATCAAAATGTAAGAGAAAAGGTTCTCCCAAAACAGATATGAGTTGCTTCGCTATTCATGAAATCTTTTCTTTCAATTGTACGGAGGCAGCTTGTTTAATTCACTCCAGGGAAATATTTCAAGAGATTTATTCTTGTTCAGTTCGGTATGGAAGTAAGCTATTTCAGCATGGCCAGAAATGTAATCTCGGTAATAATGACATAATCCAAATAAGCTTTTCAGTTGAGTTTTGATTTCAGGCACTTTTAATTCTTAAATAGCTCTGATCTTTCCTGGGCCTGACTGATGCTTTCCGGATCTAATTTGCAAAATTAAATTTCTTTCACTTCCTAGATCTTTTAATTAATTTATTTTATTATGATTTAAATTCGAGTAAGAATATGGCAATATCCTCTATATAAATACAAGAAAAATCTCTAAATTCTTTCAAAGCATTATTCATCCTCCTTTGAAAGGTTGTTGCTATACTACGGTATAATTTTAAAACGATACTGAGTACGATGAGTATTAAATGATGTTATGTCTTTACTTTGATTTTCCATGTAATCCCTTAATAAATTAAGCGTAGTTATGATATTGTACATCAATTTAACTTCATCCTCCATAGAAAAATTATTTTTAGTGATCAGTAGTTAGCAAATAATCGAATAATGTCTTTCTTTATACAAACAAATGGATGGGCAATCTCAGCATTACTCACTTCCATAAATCCAGATGTTAATAGTTTTTCAGTCTTTTCGTCAACTTTTTTTTTTCATCAAAACTTGAGATATCCTATAAATATATGGTTTCGTTCTTTCTACACTTGAAAGTAGTCGAATTTTATCATTTTTTTACTTTAAATATTTTTAATTTATTAACAAAAAGGTTTTCATGTTTGATAGTTGATCTTGTTCTTGATTTAAACGTTTTATGTCAATATTGTTTCGTTTTAATCCTTCACTATCAATAAGTAAAGAAAAATCTTCATATGTAATAGTTGTTATCTCTCCTAATTCTTTATTTTCAAATATTAGTTTTTTAAATACTTGTTTGAAATCTTTTCTATTATTGACATGCCAGTGGCGTATTTTTTTACAAGATTTCTTCTATGAGAGAGGAGGGATTTGCTCTATCATTTCCTTTCAACGTTGAAAGAAATATCATTTAATTCTCTTCTGGTCTGACTAATAATCTGCTCATTTGAGGTGTAATCAAACAAAGCAATTCAATTTATCTGTTACTTCTAGTATTTCAGCTGGAGAAAACACATTAGTTTTATTTTTCTTGTGGTTAATTGAAATAGTGCATAGATCGGCTTCTATTCGATGATCGAAAGTTGGCATTAATAACATTTTACCGCAAGTATTAACATTAGTGGAAACCACTCTTTTCTGTAATTTTGGTAAAACGGTAGTATTCAGAATAAATAACTGTCCACCAGAATTAACTACAGCTTCAATTTTCTTTTCGTCGATTTATTTTTTGAAAAAGTTTTGCAAAATATTCATTGAGATTTAAATGTAAATGTTGGAATCCTACTTTAGCAATAACAAATTCGTTTTTATTTCTGAATTTTAAATTGTCTTTTTTCACTTTGCTTTACGGCAGTGTTTGCTTTATGGGTTTCTAAGGTCATTCTCGAGCTGAATGATAACTTCTTCAACACATATTTGTCCACATATGTATTTCTTTCAAACTTTTTCTAGTATTCATGTTTTCCTACTCTTTCTCATTTTTAATGAATACTAAATGAATTAACATTAGCTAATTCTTAATTTATCAATAAAGTGATTATATAGCAACTATGTTTTTTAAATAATGTTACTTTATATTATATTTAATAAAACATTTTGACCTTTATGAAAATGTTTTAATAGAATAAATTTCATATAAATAACATTAAAATTAATTGTAAAAATTTGTATAATTTTTACAATAATTTTTGAAATTTATATAATTTTTACAATAATCTTTATAATATATTTTTTTGACATATTGTAGAATGGCAAACATAACTTATCAAATGAATTGAATTAAATTTGATACATACAGAAAATTTCTTCAAGAAAACTGCTATCAAACATTCTTTTTAAATAATTGAATATTAGAAATTAATAATTAATTATTAATTAGAAACTAATAATTAATAATTATTTAATTTTATAAAGGCAGCTTTTAATACACAATAAATACAAAATCAAAAAAGAATCTTCATGAAACATTAAATTTTCATTTTGTTATCAACTAATTACATAGTAAATAGTAGTCAAAATTACATAGTAAAATATAATTTAAAAAAAAAATAATAAGCATTTTAAGTATCTTAACCTCCAATTCCAGAATAAAAATATCTTCTCACCCTCCATCAAAGAAAGTTGCTTTTCTAATGATTTTTTGTTTGGAGGTTTGGAAAAAGGAGATTGCTCTGGACTTTCAGTAGCCAAAACAAGTTTGGATCCTAAAATAAAAGTTTCAAAAGAAAACTATCAAGAAATCCAATAATCAACAGTAAACTACATTTAGGTTTGATACAAAGCAATGAATTGAGGAAATCATTTAATAAATTTATTTGTCTCCAAATATTTACATCTTAAAATGGAAAAATAATGTAAAATTAATATTTTTGAAATAAATTCAAAATTACTTTTCAATTAATAACTATGAAAAAAGTAGTTATTTCTTTTGCGTATGAAAATATTTAAAATATTTTTTGATAAATCCTAACTTATAATGAAATAAAATGTAATTTTAAAAGAATTATATTACATGTGATGTAATATAATTCCGGTGGAAAAATTTATAAAAAAATAATTTTTTTAAAACTATGGTAAAAATAACAATCAAATTTAATCATAAATTACTTATTTATGTGAAAAACATCAAATTCCCTGACATACCTTACATATTTTTTCATATAATTGCTTTTTATAGAATTATAATAAATAAAAAATTATCATCCACAAAGAATATTTATTATTTAAAATTATTATTCTCTTATAAAATTCTAATTTAACTGATTTATATTATAAGAACAATGCAAATCCCCTTCTATATAAAAACATTGCTAATATATAGAAAGATAAATTATGTTATGAATGGGATATCTATTTCTTATAATGTAATAATATCTAAGAAATTAGATGAAAAATAATTATAAACAAAAAGTAATGAATATTTCTATAATTACATACTTGCCAACTTTTAAAATTCATCTTCAATAAAATTCATGATATTTTATGGAGTAACAATCACAATCAATATTGGTACTATTAATTTTAAGAATTTAAATAAATACCTTAAATTGACAAAAATAATAAGTATAAAAAATTAATTTATAATTATATGAGTTGCTAGGGAAGTTGCATTGACTAAAGCTTTAGTAATTTGATGTAATACATATTTGCAATAATCTAATTCATTTACACAAAACATTTACAATAGACTTTTTGAATGTTTTTTTTTGTGTTCAAAACAATGATCTGAATTTTAAAATGTTTTTTTTTTATAATTTATATTTCTAACTTGATATTAGATTATAAAGATCAAAATAATCCATTAAAAAAATAATTTATATATAACTATTTCTCAATACCAATATTCCCTCAATTTCTCAATATAAATATTTCTCAATTATTTCTATATTAATTTCTAAATAATAATTTCTATTTTTTACCTTTAAAAATTCTCTCATACTTATATTTATTCTGTAGAACATTACAATAACAAAAAATATTTCTGAACGACTTTTGCAATTAAAAAAAGGCACCAACATTTTGCAATTTAGTTGGTTGTGCTTCACTGACAGTACACACATTTCCATGGAAAAAGCAGAGAATCTGAAAATTCTACAAACTGTGAAATGAAAGCATTTATCATTTGTAGAGAAAAAGAAAATTTTACTTTTAATGAGTGCATTAATTTTTAAAATATCCAAGTTTCCAAAACATGGGGGAAAAAAATCACTTAAAATCATTAAAATACTGATTTTCAGTGATTTTTTAATATATACATACAAAATACATTTAAAAGCTATTGATGAAAATCATTATATTTTGCAGAATACATATAAAAGTTGACATGCATGTAATTATTTTTGAATTTTATTATACTCAAATAATGCAATTGTGGAAAAAATATCTGTAGATTGAAACAAATGATATACTCACCTTCAAGTAAAACTGACAGATCATTTATATGGGTATGATACACTGTTTCCTTTTTGTGAAAAAGAATATTTATTTTGTCTTCAAATGCCAAAATAGCATTTATGATTTTAATAATTGAGCTAACAAGTATAGATTTCCAAACACTTTCTGTACCATAATTGCTTTTAATGCAGTATAGAGCAGATTCAATTTCTGAATCTATTTGGTTTTGCATAAAACAACAAAAACAAGTTTTTTTGTAATTATGTTGAGTTAAATGAGATTTATTTAAAACAGAAATTATTTCTTCAGGCAAATCTTTTTTCTTACTCATGCATTCTTGAAGCAAATTTAACAATTTGTGAAATTTTTTATTGATAACATCAATATAGATTTCCAGAATTTGTGATTGTGTAACTATAAATGGATGGAAACATCCTATGTATGTTAAAAATTCATCTTCATACAAGCACTGAATACACATTTTTAAGCAACAACTGAAACAAGACACATTTAAGGAACAAAGACATTTGTATTTTTCAAGATAATGAAAGCGGTGATCTTTGTATTTTTCCCATACAAGTTTTGGAATAAACATGTAATGCAAATTGATAATGTATCTTTTAAGTAAATAAATATTGAAATGATTGTGTAATGTTGTCGAAGGCATGTAATTTTCAGATATAAAACAAGCAGAATATTTCTCTAAGTAATGACAAACTCTTTCCCACATCATATTGATCTTATCTGTCAAATTGTTTACAGATGAGAGTGTTTTTTCTGTGTTGTCTATGGACAGAGTTTTCAGCAAACAAATACTGCTTTGTTTTTGTATTTCTCCAAGGTGTGGTAAAATGAATTCAGCAATTCCAGGTGATTGAGATAGAAGTATGACCTAAAAATATATTTAAAAAATTAAGTATAGATTATACTAGAAACAAGAATTCATGACAAAAAATTTCAGAATTGTACTAATAATTTTTTTATGAATTATTGCACTCAAGAAATGACTATTAAAAATCAATATCAATATTTGCTATTTATTTATATATATTTCTTAAATCTTCATGTAGCACATGCTTTAAACAGATTTGCTTACCAAAAAAATTGAATATACATAGAATACTTTTTAAAAAAATGACAAACAAAATTTAAATAAGTAGCATTAGAAGAAGAGAAATCTAATAATAATAAAAAATCAAACTTTTGTTCTCTAATAATAAACAGCAACTTAAGAAAATGACAGAATAAACCAAAGGTTTAAAAATATTTTCCATATTATTGCACAAATAGATAAAACAACATAAACATTTATATAAATTTAAGAAAAAAATCTCTAAAACTAAGGAAAAATACAACAATGTGGAATTATTTAGTTTCTTAAGAAACCAATACTATCAGAACTACAGTATGACAATACTAATACTATTTGAATCATGAGGAATTAACTAAAAAGCAGCTTAATATTGAATTTTGTAATCCGAACATTTGAATTATAATTTATTTTGTGTGCCATTTAGAAAAAAAATATGAAAAAATTAAGTTAAATAGTTTTAAAGTACATGTATTTGCAGTTTAGAAATGGGCTGATCTTAGTACCAGATGATTAAATGTGAATTCTTCTGTGGTACACAAATTTGCATAACAGTTTCTAACATAAAGGAAGGAAGGATAATACAAGGAAGTCTGAAAAGAATGGAAGACTAACATCTGCATTTAAAAGTACAAAAAAGCATGATATTTCTATCAAGTCTTCCATCGCTGAAATTATTGTACGATTCATATTCTGTTGGAAACAGTGCATAACAAGTTTATATGCATGGGAACTAATTATTCATAATATTTCTTTTTTTGCTACAGATAAGAATATTTGTTGTAAGTATGTGTCCATTAGACTGTAATTTAACAGAGGTGTTTCTATTGTTTAATGCATGAGTTATGGTCTAGTTAACAATGGCAAAGTATTAGTTAAGTCCAGGCAGAAATTGAAATTATTAAAAATCCAAGGCTGCAGAACCTATCATGGCTAGCAATTGTATGACGAATGTTCAAATCAGTAACTGGTGAAACCTTCGTGGTTCATGTTTGTATATGTCTATGTAAGGAATAATTAAATTCCTAATCTCATCCTGTGATACATTCTGTCTGGCATTCTTTAAAATTATGCCATATTTTAGGATGACCAATAACTACCAGGCTTCCATATTAATATATGTCCAATTGGTAAAGGAAGAAAAATGGCCAAGGAAAAGTATCAACAAAAGAGAGACAGTCCATAGATATTACTAGAACATGATGTGCCACGAGGGTTCACAAAAATGGTCACAGGATAACTGGAAGTGATCTGCTGTTGTTAAGATACAGCATTCATCACCATCATACCAGCGGTAATGACTGTGTACTTCCATGAAGCAAAGATTGATTAGAATTCTGGCTCTGACATCTTCGTACATAGATCTGATGGTCATTTGCTCTATAATTGAAGTGGGATTCCTAATTAAATATTATGCGAAGTCAATATCCTAGCAGTTATGATGATTGGCTACACAACACTCAAAACAATTCTGTTGAGGTTAAAGGCAGATGTCTTGAAGGTAGATGAGAACCTAATCTCACCTTAGCCAAGTATTGTGAGATAGCAGTAGGTATACAAATTGTATAGAAGAGGCTATAACATGTTGGAGGAGGGACAATAATGCCTTTTTGGCAGGTTAGGTAACACTATCATTGGATCTTGCTTCACTTCCATGCCTCTAAGCCTTCGAGATACTTGATTATTCTGATGAGTTCCTTGTAGAAACCATTATGACCAACATCTTAGCACAGCAGTGTCCCTACAATGCAAATGAGGCCCATTGCTTGGTATGATCAGCTAGCTTCATGCATCCTATTTATGTTCTAGATATTTTAAAATGCCCAAACAACAAAACAAATAACAAAGATATGTAAGTAAATGTAACAAAGATATCCAATATGTCCAATTAATACAAAGACACATAAAGTTTTCAACAAAGATGTAACAAACTTATTAGTTTTGTTTCCAAGAAACTACAACCCCAAATGAGGAAATATAAACCATTTTACAATTGTTACTTGTTTTATATGAAGGTAGCTAAGCAGTAGAAAATTACTGTGATGAAAATTAAAATACATTGGTAATGAAAATTTAATTTGCATCTTGGGAACAAAAAAAACAAAAAACAAAAAATTTGCATGGATCATTTAGTGATGATCATATTATTTTTCAGAGATTTATTATTTTTGTATGATTATTGTGTTTGTAAAATATAGAAAAAAAAACCTATTTCAGTAGTTTAGAAATATGCTAAACCGTTGTATAACTTTCTATGTTTATGTTTTCTAATTTTCTCATATACAACAAAAGGTGTATAAACCAATCCATCTTTTTTAGAGGTCTCAAAAATATTTTTAAGAAGGTAGTTTATTTATAATTAATACTATTAAGACACTTGAATATCATTCACTTTGAAAACCAACAGAACAGAACATATAACAGAATTTCATTGATCAGATCCTAAAATTAATATGAGTTCATCTGTATTAAGTTAAAAATTAATTGTGCGCTTCTGCAAAATTAACAAATCTCTGAAAAGTAATATCATCACTAAATGATGCATGCAAACTTTTTTTTTGTTAAAAAAATACAACTAATTAACAATTTTAATAATATTAAGTTAATTTTAAATAAGCAATTTTGAAATTTACCAGTTTTTGTAGCACGTCACATAATTCTTCAGTAAATATTTCATCTGTGCTTATAATATTTAACTGGGAATCAAGATTTTCAATGCCACCAAATATTTTTGATATGTCACTAATGCAAGAGTTAATCCTAAAATTAAGAAATATCTTTACTATGTTACAACAATTTATTAATTGGAGAGCTTTTAACAAAGTAAAAATTTACCAAAGAAACAAAACATATAAGCCTTATGGTACTTATTTTTTGTAAGATTTATGGTACTTTTACATTAACCTCACATTATACTGTAGCATAATTTTCATTGGGATGTGACAGAGCGAATGTACAATATAAAAGGTATCATGAAAGTTTAGATTACTAAAGTATGTTTACAAATGGCAAGGATAAATAAAATAAAAGTCATAAAATAGTTTGAAATAATAGCCTAGAAAAATGGAAAAATTTTAGTCTCTTTCAAAATATATTAAAATACTTCCATTGTAATGAACAAAATATGATTATAAAATTTTTCATATTTAATTCATTTCCCCAATAAAGAAGCAGGTGAAATTTAATGGAGAAGAACTGAATTTTAACTATTAAAAGAATACTTTCAGAAGAGTTTACACTGATACATTTGGAGTTCAAACTTACACTTTTGGCAAAGTTATTTTAAGATCGACATATTTGGGAACATTTAGATATTATCCAGATTTTTTTTAAATTTTAAAATAAGCATTGAGAGTATTTGTTCGGAGCACAATAATCTAAATAAATCTCATCAATTATGTGAGTAAAAACATAGTAATCATATAATTATTTTTTAAATGTATACAATTGAATTTATGAGGTTTTGATATTATCTTTATAATCTTTAAATAAATTTTATTTTAATGCTTTAGCTAAATTTATTAATATATATTTCTATACATAGAAATACTTCTGATTTTTATTCATAAATATGAGATAAATAAGAAATAAATAAGTTTTGATTATTTAATTGCAAATTAATTCAAGTAATTATTAAAAAAATAAATAAGGATTTAATTTTAGCAGTCTTATATAACGGGTTCTTTTTATTTTCGAAGCTAATATAACTTTTATCATAAGATTCAAAATTGTTAAATGCCTATTACTTCTTACTTTTCATCCAGCATTTGAATTTTTTTTGAAAAATACAAATTTTTAGACATAATTATATTTTTATTTGGATTTAATTTTCAATAACACATATATATATAATCACGTTTAAAAATGGGATGGAAACAGTGTTTAAATTTGTTAATTTGCTAACTTTTATTTAAAATTCCACAATGTGTATAATGCAAGTATCGTTGCTAGGCAACAAAGTTATCAGATAAGAATCAATGCCATCAAATTAAAAATAACTGAGCAATAAATTACATTTACAATTTCCCAAGAAATAGAGAAGAATTATATCATATAATTCTGATTGAAATTGAAATATAGCGTTGTTTATTTAAGAAAATGAATTTATTATGCAACCGCATTAATTTTTTGTTACACATTTAGCATTATTTCAAATTTAATGTATCAGTTTTTTCCTTAACGTCGACCGCTAAAACCGGTGTCAATAGTAGTCTGTAAATAGACGAGACCATTTGCTCCTTTTTTTCCCTATCTAACCTGAGTTTTCCCCTACATTTTTTTTTTTTTTTTTTAATACGCTTTTATTACTCTCACCTGTATGTCTGTTTGTATGTAACTGACTCTTTGGGCTCGATTTTGCCCTACTTTAAACGATCAGATTTAAACTAAACTTTGCAGACTTATCAAGGACCGACGACAATAAAATATTTTGATAAGTTTATTATATCGTCATGATTAGGATGGCCAGGATTAGTGATTAAAATACACAGCGTTTGAAAAGTCATCTTGACCGGCGCATCACTTCCCCCCTGGAGATCTGTTTCTCCTCATACACACTATTTAAACTGCAAAGAAACATGTACAGACATCTTTCAGAAAGATAACAGTTGATTCTTTTTAATACGCTTTTATATTAGTTTCACCTATATGTTTGTTTGTAACTGACTCTTTGGGCTCGATTTTGCCCTACTTTAAGCGGGCAGCTTAAGCTTATTATAGTGGGCTTTAAGCTTTTATCAGATTTAATTTAAACGTTGTAGACTTATCAAGGACCGACGACATTAAAATATTTTGATAAGTTTATTATCTCATCATGATTAGGATCGCCAGGATTAGTGATTTCATTTTAACTTATGAAGAGCAATTTTACCCATAGAGAATGAAAGTATTTAGTAAAGACATTCAAACCTACGTGGGACAGCGGCACAACGGATAACGCTTGACTACGGATCAGGAGATTCCCTGTTCGAATCCTGGCTGGCTCGACATATTCGCATTTAGCCTTTGTTTTACTCACAATGAAATTATTGTAAGAACTATAGTTCCAGTCCGTCGTACCAGGAAATCATTTAAAATTATAGTTTAAAAACACTAATAAACATGCTTTTAGAGTTAATCAAACTAAGAATTAAAAAATAAATTAATAGTTTAAAAAAACACGCTTTTAGAGTTAATCAAACTAAAAAGTAAAAAATTAATTAATAGTTTAAAAAAAAACTAATAAACACGCTTTAACATTATATATATTATCAGTTTCCTCCCAAAACCTTGGAAAAATCGGTAGGGAAAAAAAAAAAACAACCACCATCTGTCATGACTAAGATTCAAATTTTTGGTTCCGGCAGCCACAACGCATTGCAGCAACTGGCATAGTGATAACGGAGTTCTGTTGAGACTTAACATCTTTTAATCTCCTCATCAGAATTAATATTTAAATACTTAATTTTTGTGGCTGGCTGTTTCATTTTAGCAAATTATTAAAATAAAATGGCATAAAAATAGAAAGTTAAAAACAATGGGTAAAAATAAATGATATAAATAAAGAAAATGAATCTTTAAAAGGAAAAAAAAAACTTAATAAATTTAAAAATTTGGTGCATTTAATTACTTAACAAAGTATTATAAAAAATTCACTTTCACACAGCTATAATTTCATCTAATTTCCACTTTTTCTTATACTTTTTTGGTGAAAGTTGAGGTTCAAACCCAGCCTTTTTACATCAATAGGAAATCACCCTGACATTTGCCCCTAATCAGCTGCCAATTTAACAGTGAAATTACATTCAAATTTTAATTCTCAGATACGCAAATGAATTATAATGCTGCCTAAACGAAATTAGATACTTATTCTGAAAAACAACTTGGGTGTCTCTTGACAGAAGAGAAGCACTCAAAAGAAACACCATAGATTACCTGGACAAACGCAACATACTAACCGCAATGTAAAATAATCAATTTAGCATTGCATTATAGTTATTTAAACATTTCATCAAAATATACATGTACATTTTTTGTATAATACTAAAAAAAAAAGGTTTTCTGCTCCTGTTTAATTTTTTAAAACAATTAATTTAAATTAAAATGATTGAAAAAAAACCATAATTAGATTTCTGTAAGTGTTCATTTAGAATATTTATATATATAATTGATAGATGGCGCTATCACAGAACATACGAAAGGGACAGATTTTTTAGAGTAGGGAAGTGCAGCGGTACTGTCTGGAGCCTCTCTTGTGTAAAGGGCAGTTAAAACATGTAAATATGGATTTTTGTTTATTTTCATTTCTCATATGTTTCCAAAGTCATCTATCATGATTTAAATAAAAGATGCCAAAGTTATTCGATAACATGCAAATAGGTTTCGTAGCCTGCAGAATAGGAATGAGGAAGGTAATATTTTTTAAGCATTTATGATAAATTTGATATTTTGTCCAAATTACCTATAAAAAATATCTTACTTTCTATTTTATTAACCTATTTGTTGTTGATTTCCTATTTAGTGTTGGCAATGGCTTAGTTGTTATCGCCCAGTTATTATAATTAGGGATCAGTATCAAGTATTATGTTTGGGTCTCCAAGGTTCTGGAAAAACTACAGCTTTGGCATCTTTAGTTGGTGAATCAGTTACTGACATAGAGCCAACAACAGGTAGGAATGATTTATTATTTGTTAAATTTCTTATGTATTATCAATTAAATTAAAAAATTTAGGTTCTTAAAATGTGTTATAATTTAAATTGAATATTAAATCAAACATGTTTAGACTATGTGAAAAGTCATTATAAATTTGAGTTTTCTTTTAGCAAACCATTTGGTTTCGCCATCATTCTTGTATTTAATTTCTTAAGCATTCATGAGCTTTCTAGAAATCAAATACACTCAATTTAACTGAAAAAATAAGCCAAATACTGAGAAGTAAAAGTTGTGCTTAAAAATGAATTAATAAAATCAAAATCTTTCTTTTCGTTAGTGCAATGGGCTTATTAAATGTTATTTGTGTTGATATTTAAAAATAAAAGAAACTTGATTGAATTCTTTAAAAATTACATTTTTTAATACAAATAAATGCATTGTATTAATAAAATTTTAAACTTACAAAATTCATTTAGTTTTAAAGTAAGTTTATCTGATGGGTATATAAGTGCAGAAATTTATATATATATATATATATATTTTCCTTCAAATTTAAATCATTTTTATTTTCTGCTTATAATCCATATGGGCATAATTTTTGGCTTAAAATAACGAAACTCATTTGATTTGGGCTTGTTTACTTATGTTCTTTGAAGAAGTTCCATATACAAATCAAGTCCCATTTTTAAATTTATTGTATAAAATTAGGAAAATTATTTTTTATTCTAAAGATAATTTTTAATGCCATAATAATATAAAAAGTTATATGTTTTTAGTTTAGCTAGCTCAGAAATGTCAGCTTGCATTTGGGACCCATATAAGTGTACAAAAAATTTTGAGATTAATATATTTTTTTCTATTGTTTGATATATACTGTTTATACAAATATATGTATTATGTCTATACATTATAATTTCTTTAACATTTATATATTTTTACTAATAAAATGAGAATATTTTTAATATTACAATTATTTAAACTAGATAATTTTGTTTTAGGGGTAAAAATAAGCCATTGAGGTTTATAAAATTAACAA
This sequence comes from Caerostris darwini, assembly GCA_021605075.1. Lineage (NCBI taxonomy): Eukaryota > Metazoa > Arthropoda > Arachnida > Araneae > Araneidae > Caerostris > Caerostris darwini. Next base: position 197,057 of record BPLQ01000194.1, read on the forward strand.
ATATATGTGATTTATAAGTATAAAAAAGCATTAATATGAAATAATAGTTAAATTTGATGAGCAGTTATTTGTATATACGAATTTTAGAATTGAGATGAAGAAATTTTTAGATACAGAACTGAAAGGAATTTAGGACCTTATTATTACAGCCTTACGAGACGATCGTCAAAAGTTCCTTTTATGACATGACTATAAGTAACATTGGTTAAGAATGTTAATCATTTGGTGAAATATATTGGTAATTTATCATAAGGCTTTAATAATTAAAAAGTACTGAAATTGTCATTGGTTTTGCAAATCAGAAAAATGATAAAAATTTTTAATCCACCATGAATGTTATTGAAAAGAAGCTTAATAGGAATACATTTTATTTAAACCTCTGAATGAAATTGAATGAACTTCTAATGAAACTATATGGGTCCAATTTAAATAGTTTATGTGATATTTAAGCAGCTAACTTAGAATGAGTTTAAAATTGTTTTTCTGAAATTTCATTTCAATTTTTTTTTTCTTGAAAAACTTAAAAATAGTAAAGAACAATGTGGAATTTCCCCCGGATTATTAGAAGAAATTAAAAGGATATAGTTACTGAAGTGAATAGAATGTTTGATGGTAGATAAAGGAAATTTGCAAATGCCAAAAAAATAATTAATGTAAAAAGTTTTAGGTCTAAAAGGCTAAGAACTTTTGGTAATGAAATAAAATAGGGTTTTATTTTCTTCTAAATATCTTTCAAATATATGTTTCTAAAAGTGGATTCCTTTTTATGTAATGCAAATAATAATATAAATAAATAAGAAGTTTACTAAATTAAACTTCTTTATTTCTTATTTATTAAATATATCAATGCAATTCAATAATTCTAAACATAGATTTGTAGTCAGATTGACTTTCAGCATAAAATCAGTCAACAGAACTAAATATAAATAAATATAGTTCTATGTTATTTTTATTTTAAATAAAAAAAAGTGTTATATCACATCTGTTTAACTTTATTTATTAATATTGTTTTTAAAAATTTAACTGTTATTTTCTTTTATGCTATATATAGAATCTTACTTTTCCTTCTTTCTAGGATTTAATATCAAAACTCTTCCTTTAAAAGATACAGTAGTTGACATTAAAGAGCTAGGTGGTGAGTTAACACTTTTTAGTTGAAATTTAAAAATTTTACAAATTATTTAAATATAATATTCATTAGACATTCTGTAGTGAATAGTAAATATTATATGTATATATATCCTTTTCATTTTTATATGAAAGAGGGAAAAAAAGAATATAACTAATTTCTGAATAAATGAATGAATTTTAAATTCTTTATTAAATTGAAATTTTTTTTTTTTTTTTTTAAACTTCTTGAGCAGTCATGCATTTTCAAACAGCACTTTATGACCATTGATTAACTCTTTGTAATTTGTTGTAGAATCATGAATGTCAATCAATGTAAATGAAAGGCCGTGTTTGTCCCCTATAAATTCGCTGAAAATTTCATTGTTTGTTCCTATTAGTTCCAGATTTATTTAGAGTTTTTGGTTTGAATGTAATTCACAGATAGCACTGTTGTTTTCATTTATATAAATAATAGGGATCGTTTATATGTGTATGCCTTATAGACTCAAAATTTATTTGACTGAAAATTTCATTGTTAATTCTTATTTGATCCCGGAGGTTTACCAGAGTGATTTGATAGATAGCTCTGTTGTATTTATAGTGTTTATTATAGTATTTATAATAAAGAATCGATTTTTTCACATTTTGATTGCTATTCAAAAAAACCATTTTGCAAATTCATCAAATTAAAATTATTATTAAAAATAACTTTTATTTCACATCAAATTTAGAAATTTAAAAATATTTTTTAAAGTATGTATCTTTTACATCCACATGATAGTGCATGGTTCAAAATAATTCTTGCAAACATTTGCAGATATTTATGTACAACTAATTAGCTATGATATATTCTTAATTTAACATGCTTTTCGTATAATTTCACTGCATAGGTTAAAATGAGATTTGAACAAAATATAAGTTGCAGCATCTTTTGTTTTTGATTAATTCTTTATTTATGCCAAAGTAATTTGTATGTACAACATTTAGTAGATGAATCATGAAAGTGGACAGAATAAAAAGTAAATTGCCTAATTGATTATTTGAAAATTTATTTATTAAAAATTAAATTAAATTTTTTTTTTAAGGTTCTGATAAAGTTCGTCCTTTCTGGAGTAAATATTTTGAAGGACAACACGGGCTTCTATATGTAATTGATGCCGCTTCTGATGATAATGTCTTGAAAGAAGCAGTAAAAATTTTACAAGGAGTGATTTCTAGTAGTTTATTAAGAGGAATCCCATGTGTTATACTCGCTACTCATCAGGATTTAGAAAATTCTCGAAGCCCACAAGAAGTATGTTGTAGAATTTGTAAGCTATTATTTTACTCATTTGTTTATAATTAAATTGAATTTGTTAACATGTGTAGTTAAACAGTATGGTGACAAAACCGGGAAATTAGGAATATCAAGGAATTTTATTGATCTAGAAAAATCGAGGAAAATTACTGAGGAGAACTTTTCGTGCCAATCATGAGTGCAATTTGCGAATTTGCATTATCATTTCTCTAAACCTAAAGCATAATGTGGTAACTTTTTGGAATTTCATTATTAGCTGATAGCGATGATGATTTCAGATATGATTTCAGCGATTAGTTAATTCATATGGCTGACAGCAACCTTAATAAAATTTTACGAAAGATCAGTTTTCACTTTTTTTATTTATTGCTTTTCATTCGCTGAGCTCTTATCAATGTTTATTACTTTTGTAAGATTATGAGTTATGTATTTCATGACATATGCTATCTTTAAATTCAAGAGGAATTCATTATTTTGTTAAAATTTTCAATAATTTTTACATATAAGCAATGTAATATCTATGTTAATAGATTTTTTTAGGATGTTCATTCCATTTTTTAAATTAAATTTTATAAAAATATATTATTTTTTTTTATAACTAGTAAAAGTGTTTTTAATAATATGTATTGTACATATACAGTGATTCTGAGTAGGGAGAAAGCCAGGAAACTAATATAATTAGTAGCCATAAATCAGGAAATATTGTAAATTTAGTCAGGGAAATTTTTTTCACAGTTTCTGTAGCTATCTTACTATTGTAGTGTTTGGTTCTCAGCATAGCATTAGAAAATGTATAAGTTGTCTATTCCTGAAATTAAATAATTTCCAACAGTATATTGTGAAGAATTGGTGTTTAATGTATTGCAAGTCTTTATTAAATTTATCATAAAATATAGAGATGATCATAAAATAAAATTTAAATTATTTTTTATATATGTACATTAAAATTTTAATTCTTATAATTTTTGTGTAAGATTTTTATAATCCTATCAAATGATTACTCCCATGTTTTCATTTAAATGATGTTTAAAAATTAATTCATTCAAAAAAATATTTATAGTTCACCATTATCATTGCTTTTACATATTTCAATTGTATTAAATGCTAGTAGTTCAATATTTAGAAAAGTTCGAGAGATGTTGATTTCATCCATTAAGGCTCGTTCCCACCAAGGCGAGAGACGTGAAGATTCAAGAGGCAAGCGACAAAATTTTTTCGACCCCTTCACAGCGAAACGTCAGAAATAGCATTACGCCTAATGAAAAACCGCTTCGAGTTGAAAGTTGGGCAACTCCAAGCGGCGAACTGCAAACCGGTTTCAGGCGACCACGGTGAGGCTAGTGATTGGTCAAATTTTTTCGCTTGCTTCTTGTCGCCTTGGTGAGCACAAGCCTTTATAGAATATTAATCAGTAGTTTCAAACTTTTTACATTCACTAGAAAAATTGCATCATTTGAAACAAGCTGGAAATTGTACTTTTTTTTCTAATTAACAGTAATTAATTCTGTCTCTAAACTTTTTTTTAGTATTAAAAATTTCATAGTAGCCATAATATACTTTGAGTTATTTCATATTAATAGTATAGTAGTAACAAGATTTCTTTTTCCAAATTTATTTTATTTTCAAAATTAAAATATTCAGAATATTAGTTTTGTTAGCTGCTATTAACCAACATGTGTATTGAAATTTAACAATATGTAACAAATATTTTATTACTTATTGCAACAATAATTAAAAATTTACAATCCATGGCCGATCTATGGAATAGATAGCATTTTTTGTTCTCTTTTATTTAGACTTGATAGTAGTTGAATCAAAATAGAATTTTTTATTAAATGAATCAAGTTGTAGTTTCATCTGTAAAGTTATAATTTTAAGACAAAGGATTTTAAATTATAGAATAATTATTACTAATTTTCAAATTCTTATCAAGTGACATTTGTATTCATCTAAGAAAAAAAGGAGTTCTATATATTTATTTTTTATGGTAATTTTCTAATTTACTAGTATGTTTTATCTGCATAAAATATGTCATTACATTTTAGAAACTACACCCTACAATTTGAGTACCATTGAATTAATTTTATGTTTATGCAATGTATTAAATATTAAAAGATATTTTCAAGTCATGTAAGTCAATATATACATTTCTAATTTATTGTAAATTTTTAAATTTTATCCTTCTTATGACATTCTAAAGATTTTTATTGTATTTTTAATTTAATTTAATTTTGTATGATGTGGTTATATAGATTCGTGAAACATTTAAAAATAAGTAAATGATGTAATGTTATTTTTTCTATCACAAATTTTAGATTGCACAATTTTTCAACGAGACTTTGCATGGCAGAAAATGGCAAGTTCATATGTGTGGTTTTCAAGATCGTGATGGTGTCCAGATCAGTTTAGAAAATTTAGTTGATTTAATGACAGGAATTTCATGACATTTAAAAGTTTATCTTAGGATCAAAAGATAAATTTGTAAATAATGAATGGGTAATATGTTTTTTTTGTTTTTGTTTTTTTGTAAAGTATTGCACAAGTAAAATTATTCAGCTATTTTATGAAGTATTTGCTTTATTTTCAACATAAAAATTGAAAAGTATTTTGATGGAATTTATGTACAACTTTTAAACCATATAATTTTTAACTATTATGTATGTTTCCATAACTTAAATAGTATTTTAATATATTATGGTTTCATGATAATCAATTTTAAATATTAGAATATTTAATTTATTTTATTTTAACAAATTATTAAGTGCAATAAATATTTGCTTACCTTTATAATCTTTTGTAACCATATGTATAATATAATCATATATTGTACAAATGTGTATATAACCATTTTCTAAAGTAAAAATAACAATTCGACTTAATTTTATATAACAGTAACTTGAATTTTAAAACAATTTTACTTTTGAAATTTATATTTTCCTTATGTGTTTTTTAATTAAATTAAAAAAAATTTTAAATAAATAATTGTTGTATAATAATATAATTTCTAATTATTTAATAATTATTCATAATTATAATAATTTAATTATTAAAATTTCACTGTTTAACAAAATTTAACTTGTTAATTTAATTGGAATAACTGTTTATTATAGAATATTAGCTTTGATTTCAAATTTTTGTATAACATTTTTTGTGTAATGCAAAATTCTAAAGTTTATATTGTTATAAAATAATTAGTTTCATATAATTTATTTACATGTATTAATCTAAATCAGAATGTTTTTAATGATTTTCTATTGTATTTTGCTTGTGGAATGTCCAGCAAAAGTCTGCAAACATATTTGGATTCCACTTTTCCTGATAAAGTTTTTCTATCATTGAAATACAGTGTTGAAATTATTCACATGCATGCTGTACAGGTGTTATGGAAACATACTGTTCATTTCTCTCAGAGTCTAGATTTTCAGGAAAGAAACCTGGATGTGAATCCAGAAAATGTGTTTTTAGACATGTTACATCCCAGAGCTTTATAATTTTGAGAGTTCTGAAAAGGAGAATTGTAGTTCTCAGCTTTTCTATTGCCAAGAAATTTTGTTATTATTTTTTAAAAGACTTTAATGCAGCTATTTCAATTACATCCAAACTTTCCTCAAAGTCATGGTTCTTCACAAACTCCCTTATTTGTGGGCCTACAAATATACCGTCCTTTTAGACTTTTTTATGCATCACCTTAACAAATGTTTCATTAATTCGAGTTTGATGTGAATGGGAGGAAGATATATGTTTTCAGAATCTACAAATGATGGAGAAGTTACATTTTTTTTGTTCAAGTATCAGGTTTCTTTTAGGCCACTGCTTTTTTGACAAAATGATTTTTGTGATTCAGAAAAAACAAAATTTAATTTATCTTTGTTGGAGACCTAGAAAAAGTGCTATAACTTTCAAATCACCTCATGTTGGGTGATTTGAAAAGCTGTAAAGAAAGCTGCTGGTATTGTGTCTTCATTAGCAAAATCTTCATGTTATCATACATCTCTTTAATGTGGGCTGCATAAGCAACAGAAATCAAAGGTTTCTAAATTTCAATATGAAACACTGCTTTTAAACTGTATTTAAAGAAATCTATAAACTACCTCCACTCCTTAGGATGAGGACAACCTCCTAGTAACTCACTCAGTAATGAATCAACATCAGCACAATACATTAAATTGTCTTTTGCGAAGAATAGTTGGAAACTTGTTTCTGCGAATGATAAGAAGAAATTGTAGCTCCCTTCTCAAGGAGATTCCAACCCTTTAATCTGGACATCAACAATTCTGCCTGATTCTATGAGATTCTGTAGACATTCCATCAAAATATAAGTCTTCAACATATTTCTGGGGTTAATTGTAATTTTCATAGCCAGAGTTTTCTGAATGTAAACTTCAATTTTGAGGTGGCGATGAGATTGAAACTCTTCGATAGCTGAAGGGAAGTCGGGATATTTAACGATGTTCAGCAATTTTTGTAATGCATATATAACAGTTTGTGGAGTAATCTTTTGGTTCCCTCCATACCATTGGAGTTGGAAATAGCACATATCACGACTTTTCATTAAGCCAACTACTAAGTAATTTTACACTAAATGCATTGCAAATATGAAGAGCCCAAGATTTACACTGATCATCTATTTGACACCCAAAATAAAGTTTATATGCTTTTTTTTTTTTTTATGACTTTTGTAGCATATCATAAATAACTAGAGAACTTGTGAACAGTCAACCATATGATATATTTTTTGTCAAAAAATAAATTCTTAATTATGTGACAACAAAATTGAATATTATTTGAAAGAGTATTGTTCTAGGCATCTATCTCCTCAAGATTCACTCTTTCTATTTATTTGGCTTTTCAGATCTGCACAATGCATAAATAGTTTTAATGTTTTAACTGATCAGTGAATTGATTTTATTATTATTAATTCTAATTAAACTGACTAACAATTAAAACAACTGGGCCTTTGTATTCAATAAAAAAAGATGATTTAACAGTATTTTTGTTAGAAATTATGACTCAACTTTCAGAATCACTAATGTATTTTTTTTATTTCCAATGACAGATTATGAACAGTTGCAGCATAAAAAGAACAACAACAACAACAAAAAACTCCATACAACATACAACAACAAAACATGCTGAGACAGAGTTCATTAATATAACAATAATGCCAAGTTGCAAATCTTTTAGCCACTAAAAAGTGTTACCAGGTGCACCATGGGGAGGTAGATCTTCTGCACACCCCCAATAAAACTTGTCTAGTTAAATTATTTGAGTTAATTTATTGAAAATATTTTAATAATATTGTATGAATATGTACTGAAGCAATATGTTTTTGTAAGCAGTAAATTGAAGCAATTGTAAACTTTAAAAACATTTTATTTTTATATAGAAATGCAATATATATTATTTTATTATATTGAAATATATTTTTTTTAGGAGGAATTAACTGCGATTTCAAGAAAAAGCAACTATGCTGTTCTTTTTGAATGCAAAGAAATATGGTAGTTTTCTGAATGATATTTTCCCTAACATTTAGGTTTTTTTTTTCTATCGAAAGATAATTTTCTATTCTAGAAAAAAATGTAGTTTCATTTTTGTTATTGCAATGAATTACATTGCAGCAATTTGTTAATTTTAATGTTAGTAGATTTTTTGAAAATGGAATTATGCAATTAATATGTATATTCTTATATATTTCAGTTAGCTTATTTATATTTTAATAATCAAGATATATTTAGATTTATGTTGTGCTATTTTATAGGTTTTGTAATAATTTTATCAATCAGATTATCAGAAAAAAATTCATTTTAAAATTTTATTATTAATGTATTAAAAATTTGTTTCTTTAATTATATATATATATAATAGTTACAAAAAAATTTAATACAAATTGTATTTCTTTAAAACATATTTAATTTCTTTAATTAAGATTATTGTAAGTTCATTAATATTTTTATTTACTTGTATTAATTTTTTTTTAAAACAATCAAATTATTTATTATGCTTCAGAGTTCAATTAAACATTGAAGATAATGAAATTGAGATATATAAATTTATATCATAATCTAGAAGCAAAAGTTATTTTATTTATTGTGTGATAGTCTTGTAAACTAATTTTTATAATAAATGTAAAAGAAATCCATCATGCCATTCTTATAGCTTAAATTTATTTTATTTAATGGTCATATTTCTATGCATTTACTAGAATGAAACTTCTTTAATTAAAATATTTGCTTAAAAAGCTGAGAAAAATAAAATAAAAAATATATGCTAAATAATGTTTTGAAATTTCAGATTGGCAAATAGCATTGAAAGCAATTTGAATTATCATAAAAAAAAATTTGTAATATTTATAATTGAAATCTAAAAAACAAAAAATGAGATTTTTCCATGACTATTTCTATTAATTGTAGTACATATTTAAAAAAAAAGTAAAATAATAAATATTCTATAATGCAACATATATTTACTATCAAATTAAGAAATAGAAGTACATTCATTATAAAAATTCTTACAGCTATAATTTTATTTGCTGTAATCTTTTTTTGTATTTAATGATGTGCATCAGGAAATTCAAAGTGTTTTGTGTATGCACCTCATATTTTATGCGTGCATTTGGAATGCATAAGACCAGTCAGTATATTATCGTATAATATCTAAAAATACTAAATTTATTTTTTCACAAATAGCAAAAAAAAAAAAAAAAAAAAAAAAAATACTTTTTTTTTAATGGTATTCTATCAGTTAAAGTTCATTATGAATACATATTATTTTGTGATCATTATTTAGAACTTCAACTTGATTGAAAAATTAACTTTATTTATTCTTTACATTTCTTAATCAGATTAATAGTGTCCTTCATTCCATTATCTGTTCTTAATGTAGGAGTTTTAGTCTATATAATCTCAATGTATATTTTTGTTATAGATAAGGTGGTTTTAATTAAACCTGGCCTATTGAGAGCATCCTGCAAAAACCAATCAGCAACTAAATATGGAAATTAGTTTTCTGACTAGACAAAAGACTAGTACACTAGTATGACTAGTCAGAAATTTTGGAATAATCTGAATTTCACGTAATTTGCTATTTGTTGGACACCGCAAAGAAAAATTGTCTGTTGCTTGTGCTCGTACACTGTCAATGTCTCTTCGTTGAATGCCTCTAAAACAATAGAACATGCACAGGATCAACAAAATCTTAACACTCCTATTAGAATGGAATGGTCACTTTTCTTTTTTTGTGATTTTCCTCTTCATTGTGCTTATCCAGGAAGTATCATTTATAAAAGGAATTCATAGATTTCAGGAAGAGAAGGGGGAAAAAAAGAATAGGGTCTTTTTGACCCAGGTGCATGTGCTTGTGGGTTAATATTTTTTTTCAAGCTGATTGGTTTCAGCTGCAAAATGCTTTTAATAGGGCAAGTTTAATTAAACATGTATATGTAAAAAGCCAGGATTCAATCTTAAAGCTGCTCTGTTTTCGAATTATGATTGACAATAAATGTCCTCAGCATCACACACACTCACAAAAATATATATTAGTATATACTGCATTATTAACTTCCATGGGGGAGGGGATATGCACATGATTACAAAGATATTTCTGAAAGCTTAATTCAACGTACTAATTTTTCTTTTTTTACATTTAATAGTTTCGCTTTAAAGCAAAATGTTATAATGTTTAAAGACTTAATTTGTTTGAACACGTATATTAATATTAACATTTATATCAGTTTCACTTGTTTCATTGCACTTACAAAGTATATTAATAAACAAGTAAAATTTAATTTTTTAATTAACACATATTTTTCACTTGTTGAAGACATCACACAAAATGAATTGTAGATATATGTTTTCCTAATCTGTATTTTGGAGGGAAAAAAAGTGTAAGTTATTTTAAAATGTCTTATATTTTGTGTTACAGTTTAAATGCGAATGTAGAACTTACATACTTTTTATGAAATAATTACTGGAAATGCAAAATACTGCTTGCCTTAGAATCTTTATTCAAAGTTTGTACCTGATGTATTTGCTCAAAATAAGAAAGTTTTACATGTAGTTGATCTTGAAACTTTTTTTTTGCTGTATTTTCTTCCAACAAATTTTGATGTACAATTAGAAGTATGCTGTTTGTAAACAGTTGCTAATAGTACATTTAATTTTGATTTGTATGCACAATCTTTGCAATGTACCATATGCAATTCAAACAAAATATTTTTTCTGCCACCAAGCTAAAGTAACTAGAGATAAAAATTTAATCAGCACCTTAATGATGTCTAAACTATAAGTATTTTAACTTAGTTGAAGGTGTCAAAAATCCCAATATATATATATTCAATTTAAATGAAATTGCTTTCAGAATATGTAATTTTTATATTCACATATTCCTCCTAGTAGTGTTGACATTTTTTTTTTTTACAATATAATTAGTCTTAATTTGTATAAATGTTTCATATCTGAAGAAACCATTTTGGAAAATAATAAATATCTATAAAATATACCATGTTGTATTTTAATACAAGATAGAGGAGAATAGTAACTAATTCATCCTAATCCAGATCTCTTGTATTTAATGACATTTTATAAACATGCACTGCTAAAATGAGTTTTGGCGATAATTTTTTGCTGTGAAATGGTATTTTCTATTAATATGGTTGTGGCTCTTATCTCTGTATTATAATAGTAACTGGAAGTTTTGCTTTTCCCCCCCATAAAATCATGTTCTGCTTGCAATTTGAATTTGCTCCCTCCCAATTATCGATTGAAATTGTTCATAATATATCGAACGACTTTCTTTCAAAAGCTTATTCACTGTTAACTTTTACTTTGCAATCTTCTTTTGCTATTCACTCTACATTTTTTGTTGTTCTGGGCAATGTCCCTCAGCCCCAATTGTTGTCAGATGTTTTGAAATAATACTCCTTTTAAATCTATGTAATAATCAATTTCTTTTTTTACTGTTTCACTCATTTTTTGGTAAAATTGAATACAGATACTTATCAGCAACACATTCAATTTCTACTTTTGATGCATGGTACATTGTAAAGTTATCCAACAGCAATTGAAATTCAGGATATTAGCAGAGGGGGGATTAGCCTTGCTTGATAAGATCAAATGACATGTTAATTTATTTCATGGAATGAAAAGAATTCCCATAAATTTTTTAATGGTCTTCATATTAAAAAAAAATTACATATTTGCAGTATGTTTAATTTGCAATGCGCATATTATGTTTATTCCATTCGTAATGTTAATTTGAATGAAAATAGTTATTGTGAACAATTGAAAATAAAACAGAAAATTGTAAATTTTAATCAAAACAAATATGCTTAAAATAATACTGATTATGCATGCTTGTCACATAATCCTGCAGCCCAATTTTTCAAAAATATACAAATGATTTATATTGTGTAAATTTGTTGAGAAAATGATAAATGTGATTATACAGAAAGCAGGTCTAAGCCCAACTATTAAAATATAAATGTGATAAAATTTTATATTGACATTTATTCACAGCTACTCTCCTTCTTTTTAAAAATTAAGCTAAATTTAATTTTTTATTTACAAGAAACTATTGATAAGCCTAATTTGATTTATATTAAACATTCAATATTCTAACAAGTAGCTGTGATTATTGCATGTTATTAACAAAATAAAGGTTTTTGTGATGTATTTATATCCAGTAGCTCAACTTCATTACTGAAAATTCCAAAATTCTTAAAAGTTGGCTGTGACTGTATGTGAAGCTCATATGTTAAGACCTTGTTGTTTCCAAATATTATGTTGATAAAAAAAATATATGTACAGATGTTTTATGTATATACCTAGATTATGAAATTTTAAAATAAATTTTTAAATGTTTCAGCTATGTGAATACATTCACTATATACAAAATATTCTTTAAAATAAATTTTCAATAAGTAATTAAACTCACAAATCACACTTTTAATGTCAATTTTTTATTATAACAAATTCTTTTACAGCATATATTAATATTTACATAAATATATTTTTATGTATACTCTCATATACTCTAATTTTCTCAATTCACCTTAAAGCATCCAACTGAGACTGTACAAGTTCAAGCTATAAAGAGAAAAATTGATTTAATTAACCTTTTAAAATTAAAAACCAGATGTAACTCAATAAAGGTTAAAACTATTAGTTTCATAAAGATATAACATAAATTGCATATGTATATAAAAATACATGAATTTTATTTTCCTTTTTTAAAATTGTGACAGAATCATTGCAATACTTACTTGATTATAAAAGGAATATAAATCTGTATGAGAAAATTCCATTTGCAGTTTTTCAATTTTTTCATTGGACTCTAGGCTTAATTCAACTATTCCTATAGGATTTTTCAATTTAGACAATGAAGATTGTGCTGATTGTAATCGCAATTCCCAATTTACGTCATTCATCTAAAAAACAAATTTGAATATATATTTTCATAGTGAAATAAGAATATATGCAGTATTCAAATAAAAATCTATATAAATGTAACAATTTTTTTTTAGTAGCACTGTTTTGATGCTATGTCACACAAATTAAAAGAGTAATTTCAAAAATTTATAAGTGAATTTTACATAAATGGAAATATTTCATTCTTTAACTCCTCAAATTTTATTTAAATGAGTATAGAAAGATTTTATGTATATATGTGCAATTTTAATGCAGGATTACTAAAGAGTTCTATTGCTTAAAATGGCTTGGGTTCACATTGCAAATGAAGTGCTTTATTTATAAGAACATAATATCTATTTTATGCCACAATAATGTAATCAATAAAACTTATTACTTTCAAATATAAACAAAGCAAAGTTATCGAAGAACACAGTAAGGTTAACAATTCAACAGAATAAAATCACTTTACAAGTAATTATATTATACAATAGCATATTTCAACAAAGCAAGTGGGTGATAATATTTTAAGTATACTCAAAATATTTTTCATTACATTTAATAACAGCAACAAAATTATTTAAGAATTTATTGTTACAATATTTAATATAAACAAAGCAAAGTATGTATGTAATAAATATATGTATATTACATATATATTTATTTATAAGGACTGTTTTATTCAATGCATCCAAGTATTTTTTTTTTTTTTTTTTTTTATCTACTAGATAAGTCATTTAAACTTCATTAGTAAAACAATGTTTGTACAAAGAAATATATTTACTTGTTTTGGAGCGATAGTTTTTTTCTTTAATTTCTCAATAACAGTTTTAGCATTAGCTATCCAAGCTTGAACAATAGCTGAAATCTGGAAAGAAAAAAAATGAATGATATTACATAGTTAAGTAGCTTACTTAAAAATATGATGTTGTTCAGTTAAATGATTACCTTTTATAGAACATCTAATTATATTTTTTCTTTTAATATATATTCAAAACATTTATTTTAAATAAAGGACAAATTTTAATTTGATAATCATTGCCATATGAAAATGTCATTTTAGCATTTTTGTTATTAAGTAAAATATAGATTCACATATTTTTAACGCATTATTTCTTTATTAAAATATTTAATAATTTTATTTTGTGACAGTAACCGATGTAAATATATTATTTTTATGTTTAATTATATATTAAAAATTATTTAATAATTTCATTAAATCTGGTATAAATTATTTATAGAACATAAAATATTTTTTAAAAATTATTACTATTATTCTGATTGATTTTTAGATTTCAAATGCTTTACTTTCAAATATGAAGTATAATTTAAAAAATTACTAATGAAATAAAATGCCAACAAAATTTATGTTTGTTATTCTCATACTTGTGAAGAATAATACCTGTCCCATTTTCCTTATGCATTAATGTCAACAATAAGTTGAAATTCACATTTTGATTATTAAAATTTTTAAATTATAAAAATATAATTATACTTTTCTATAATGTTTTTATATTTTTTGATATAATTGCACAAATCTAATAATGAAAAACATACTATTGCAGTTTAAAGAGGATAATTTAAAATCTACAGGAAAATAAAGAAAATTAAATTGTTTCGATAAATCATAAACAACGACAGTAAGGTGCTCCGAATTCTTTTAATAACGATAAAGTAATTTTTCATTTATTCATTTACTAATATCTTCAAAATATAACACCAATACAATTATATTAAAAAAAATTCTATTTTATAGTAAGTACATAAGATATATTTTAATTACTTATATATTTATTTAGTAAAATAAATAATAAGCTAATATATTTAATTCTGTGAAATTACGCATTTATATACTACATAAACATATTTTGCAATCTTATTTTATTCTAGCATTAATATAGGTTGTTATGTTGCTTCCATGTTATTAAAAACTGCTTAAAATCAACAAATGTAATAACATTACCACACAGTTTTGTAAAATTTGTGAATTGTTGACATCTACAGCTAATTTTTTTTTGTATTTCTTTAACTTTTTTCACATTAAATTAATTTAGCAAGCAATATAAATGACAACATCCTGCACAATATTGTTTTCCAACATATAGCTGATGTTAAAATTGTTTCTTACTCAATTATAATTATTTTGAATAATTCTGAACTTCCTAAAAAAATCTTACCACTTAAAGAAATATTCACATTATTTGAAATTGAAATGCTACTATAGTACTGTTCCAATAAGGATAAAAAGAGGAAATTTTTAAAAAGAAAGGATAAAAAGAGCGTGCTAAAAAGACTGTAAAATCACTGTGGTTTACTACCATTTTGATACAACAATGCAGAAATGAAATCTAGCAACAAAAACATCACAATATATACTCTATTTTTATTTTCCTACATTTCATTTTATTTACTATTCTCATTTTTAACTAACATTTGACAATATTTTAGTTGTATTACAATATTAATTCAATAAGATTTTTTCTATTTATCATTTTACCATCAAAATAATGCGATTAGCCTATAATGTGGGTATGAAATTGCCTATTGAGTTAATGGCTGTATTATAACTGGGTCCTGCTGTACTAATCATTGTAATTTTCTTTAATTGCTTTTGTTTTACACAGGAAGACTTTGAAAACAATTGATTAATACACATTTTTCTTATTTATCAATCAAAATCATATTAAATTTAATTTTACATAAAAGAGATTTTATAATTAATTTTATTTTTTAATCAAACAGGACTTGCAAATTTTTCTTTTAAAAATCTAACATACATAGAAATTAATGTAGGTAAATTTAATGTTTAATTTATATTTTCAGAATATCTTTCATTCCTAAATCTCCAATTATAAAATTCCAAAGAATAGTTAAAATTTTAACTAAGATAAATATTTAGATAAAATATCCAATAAATTGAGCCTCTTCTTGGTCTCCAGACATGCGAGATATGACAATATCCAATTAATAACTGATATAGGAACTGAATTATGATTAAATTCAAGTTTTCATTTCCTATTTAACCAATTACAATACAAAAGTGGTAGAAAACATGATTGTACCTTTTCCTCATTTATTTCTATTGACTGCAATTGATGAGCCAAAACAGTTGGTTTTGCTAAATGATATGCAGCCTGAAAACAGGTAAAATGTTAAAAATTGTTTGATCATATAAAATAATTGATTCACAAGTTTAGACAAATCATACACAATCATAGACAAATACTAAATCTTGTATAGAGCAATACATTTATACCTTTTCACATGCAATTTAATTATTCAACCTTCCAAAATGCCCTCGATCCTCTTAATAAACCTTAGTAGTACATTTAACAACATGATACATGTTATAATTTTGAAATTAGAATATTATTTATACAAAGTTGTTTGAATTGATTATAATCTATCCTTAAGTTAAACAATTGACTAAGTACATTTTAGCCAAAATGTTATGTTATTCTAACTAAAAATTCAGTAAAGTATATTAAAAATAATATCTAAGTATACAAGATTAGTCCAAAAGAGAAATAGACGTTTTTCCTAAAGTTTTCATAGCCTTCTTCAAATACTGTCAATAAAACTTTTTGTTGAAGGTTTGAACACATGAAAACAAACATGATGAACAACAAAGTCAAAAATAAAGATAACAAAGGGGCACCACTTTGACATATGAATTATTTTATATGCACTTTTAAGTGTGGGTGACAATTTCTCTACTTATTGCAATGTCTGACCTTTTATTTGACACCATTACACAAAACCTATGACTTATTACTTGTTATGATACTCCTTATGAAACTACCCTCCTCATATGATCAAATTAAAAAAATATAAGATAATAATATAAGAATTTATTTTGACATTTTTTTAAAAAATTATACAGAGTGGCTACAGAAACTGTGAAAAAAATTTCCCTGACTTCCTAACTAAACTTGCAACAGTTGTCTGATTTATAGCTACTAATTATGCTAATTTTCCGGCTTTCTCCCTACTCATCACTGTATGTGTGCAATATACATTATTAAAACATTTTTACCTGTTTCTTAATATGAAAGAATAATATATTTTTATGAAATTTAATTAAAAAAAAAAAATAGAATGAGAATCCTAAAGTAATCTATTAAAACAGTATATTACAGTAAGCCCTCGAATTATTACAAGATAATTACATTTACTAAAACATATAATTATTTCATTTAAACTATTTTTATCAAGAGGGGCTAATATAATTTATTTTAATAATTGTCTTCTTTTTTAAGAAACTTGCAAAAAGGAATGTTAACATTAAATAAATAAAATAATAATAATAATGAAATGGTGAATGGCAATTCTCCCTCTCCAACTTAAATTATAGTGGAAGCCCAATTTAAAAGCAGAAATAAATTAAACACGCAAATAACAAATTAAACTATACATTCAATGCATAGACTAAAGAATACTTGATTAAATAATTTAATTTTTTTAATTAAATACATAAGTAACAAATACCAATCAATGCAGATGCTAACGATTGTGAAATTAGGCTTAAGGAATGAATTTCTACTTAGTACACAACAAACAATTAATAATAATAATAATAATAATAATAAAAAAAATACATTAAAATGCTTACTTTCTATATTGGTTTAAGCAATAGGACCAGAACACAAATAAAAGCAATAATTTAAGAAACAGAACACAAATAAAAGCAA